>ML859557.1:0-11013 GCA_009831015.1 Picea engelmannii | reverse complement strand
CTTTTGACATATACTCTTGTAATGAATGTTTCATACTATAGTGAATGTCTTAAGTTTGTCTCAAAGCAAGCCAATGCATAGAACTATTTGAAAAGGTTGATTCTGTAGCTCATTTTAATTATCAAGATTCTAATAGGGGCCCTATAAATTTTGTAAAAATATAGGGGGAGTTGTTGTGGCCCAACACATCATCCAAATAGGTTAAACACAAACTCACTTATATATCTTCTGTGATCCATATCTCCAGCCCAATCTGCATCAACAATCTCATGTATGGCCAACACTCTATCTAATCCTGGTCTTCCTTGGTAGCACAATCCATAACTAGTAGTGTCATGCAAATACCTGAAAACCCTCTTTATTGTTGTCCAATGTTCTTTCTTTGGTTTTGACATATACCTGCTCAAAACATACACTACATATGCAATTCCTAGTCTAATACATACCATTGCATACAACAAACTACCAACCACACTAGCATATGGAACATAGGACATGTCCTCTTCCTCTTCTTGTGTCTTAGGAAACTGGTCCACAAATAACTTTATGCCTAGAGGAATATGAACCTTGGTCGATTTACATTTCTACATATTAAACCTATGTAATATTGTCTCGACATATTTCCTCTGATTTAACCAAAGTTTTCTATTTGCCCGGTCTCTTTTAATTTCCATGCCCAAAATAAAATTTGTAGCACTAACATCCTTCATGTCAAATTTAGAGGACAACTGAGTTTTCACATCCTGGATAATCTCCTTGTCATTTCCTATCAACAACATATCATCCACATATAATATCAAATAAATAAGATGATCATTGATTAATTTGAAATGCATGCACTGATGAGATTTGTTCCTTGTGAATCCAAGCCCCAACATATATGTATCAAATTTTTTATACCACATCCTTGGTGATTGTTTTAACCCATATAGGGACTTTTTCATCTTGCATACTAGCTCTTTCATATAGATTTATTCTTCTAGATCCCCATGTAGGAATGTTGTTTTCACATCAATTTGTTCTACTTTAAAATCAAAAGAAAGAACAACATATAAAAGAAATCTAATAGAATTTAGGTTGGCAACAAGAGAAAAAAATTCACCAAATTCAATTCCCTCTGCCTGGGAATAACCTTTTACTACTAACTGAGCTTAGTATTTCTCCAATTTACCTTCTACATTCAACTTATTCTTAAACACCCATTTGCTGCCAATGAGATTTCTTCCAGTCAAAAACTCCACTAGATCCCAAGCCTCATTCTTGTCCAAGGATGCCATTTCTTCAACCATGGATTTTTCCCAGAGTTTTTCATCCTATGAATCCACTACCTCCCTAATAGTTTTAGGAACATCATCATTAATAAACAAACCAAAATTTGAACGAAAATCAGGTGGAGTATACCTTTTTGGTTTCCTTATTTCCCAAATTGATCTCCTCAATACTAAAGTATGAGGATCTTCTTCTTCTTATTTGTGTTCTTCTGTAGAGTCTGATTCATTATCCTTCAACTCAAACTCTATTTTCTCCAGTTCTTTTTCCCTTGGTAGGACTTCTTGTTTGAAAGAATCTTTGATTTTTCTAAATAGCACATATCATCTATACACTACCTTCGTAGTTTCTATGTTCCAAATCTTATGACCTTTCAGACCACATTTATACCAAATAAAGATACACTTTTTATCCTTTTTATCCAACTTACTCTTGTTTTTCTTTGGAACGTGAACATAAACATCACAAAAAAACACCTTGAGATGTGTAAGAGAAGGTTTCTTACTAGTCCATACCTCATTTATAGTCTTGTCATCCAGCACTGATGAGGGTGATCGATTGACCAGGTAACATGCAGTATTGTTATGACCCAAGGAGGGAATATATAGGGTTAAATATATATGATATGACCTCAAGGGGGGCATGTGTGGGGATAAATGTACACATAATGTGTAAATATATATGTAATAGGGTTGGCATAATAGTAAAGGGGCCTCATGTGCAAGTGTGAATAGGTATATACAGAGATCGTGTGTTCATTATTGAGGATGTGAATTGTGATGTATGAATGTACTTGGTTATGTGTAGGAGGATCTCCTATTCATTAAGGAGTCACTATGTAACTTATATATCTTGGAGTTGTGCTCCACAGTCACATTTTGTACATGGTGTGTACTTCTATTATGTTATGATATTTTAAGCATTTGGATCATTACATTTGGTATCAGAGCATCAATCCTAGGGTTTTTCTTCCTCAAGCAAGTCATATTAGAATTTTCTCTATAAAAAATTTCAAGGGCCACTTTAGAAAGAGAAACTTAGAGGAAGTTTATAATAAATATCATAGTACTTTTTATACTAATTTAAACTTCTGGGCCTTCGTAATTTTGGAGATACACCCTTGTGGAAGATAGGGTTTTTGACTAGTCCTATAACTAGTCTCAAACAAGTGTTCCAACTAAAACAATCATATCTTCTTCATAGAGGATCCAAATTTTGTGAGATCAATTGCATTGAACAAAGTACATTATGTAGTATGTTGGTTGTGAATTTAAGATTCAATTGTCCAATATTGGAGACAGGGCATTCTGTACAAGTTATCTCTCGAGAATAAGCCAAAAATTAGTAAGGTTTGGGAAAGTTACAGTAAATTTCACTTGGTACATCCAATTTAGGTCAGACCTGTTGCATTGAAGAAAAGACATTTCAGAGTACTACAAGTCAAAATTGCATACTCATAGGGGATTAAATTTCACAAATACATTAGAAGGAAGGTCGGCGAGGAGGACAGACTCCAATTCAGGGTTTCAAAGGTATGTTTACTTAAAACTATCATAACGTTTCATTGGGATGTTTGATTGAGCTGATTCAAAATCCATTGAAAAGATAAAATATAGAAGATTATATTGGAACAATGATTATAACTAATCAATATCATTATTCCTAATATATAGAGGTTGTAAGTTGAGGTTTTGGTTATACATCAATTAAGAATCAATGGAAATACCTAGCTTTAGCGGAGATGAAAATAAAGATGAAATCAATCCCGAAGAATGGTTGAAGATGATAAGGGGAAAAAAGTGAGTCATTTGAATGTATTATTTTACTTGAGGGGAGAATCTTTTAAGTGGTGGGATAGCCTTATTGAGGTACGGGAAAATCCCCTACATGGGAAAATTTTGAAGAACTCTTCTCAAATAAATGGATTAAGGATACAAAAAGGGAGGAGATGTATAAAATTCAAGAGGAGTTAAAGGAATCAAAAGAAAATGTCTCCCAATTGTAAAAGGATAATGAGGATCTATGAACTTATATTACAAAGAAAAATGATGAGTTCATCAGGATGCAATCCCTTAATGAATCACTCATTAAAAATATTAAGAACATAAAGAAAGAAAATATTAGCAATGGAAAGTTGGGAAACATTGAGTCAAGGGAAGATTTGAAAAAGAAAGATGAAGATATATCTAGATTAAAAACCATGATAAAAACATATTGGTTGAGGTTAAAAGATTGAAAGAAGAAAGAAGAATTGTAAAAAATCAAGAAGAAACAAGGATCTTGGATGAAGAATCTACCAAAAGACTTGAAGAGGAAATTTGCAGGAAGGTTGAGGAATCCCTAAATATTGATGAGTTAAAATTAGAAATCCAATCCAAAATCAAAGAAGGGTGTCAGAATTTGATAGATGGGGTCACATTGCAGCTTCAAAAGGAGAAAGAAGATAAGATTCAAGAAGGTCAACATAAGATACTTGAAGAAAATGAACTCCATCTAGAGGATGTACATGCCAAATATGATGGTATTATCTCCAAGGCTAGAGAAATCAAAGACAAAGCAAAGATGATCGAGGATGTTGTTGTCTCTAAAAATAAAATAGATGAAATGGGTGTGCATAGTGAAGGAAAACCATCAAATGTGAAACCATATCGACACCCTCATTACCAGTAAAGATTTCAAGGAAGACAAGAAGGATGGTATCAACATTATCAAGGAAGAAGATGAAATACTTGTCAATGTTCATGTAACAAGGCATCACAAAACCACTCTTCAACTAGCTACTATCATAGACCAATAACCACTACAAACTGAAGAAGCTTCAACAAAAATACATGGAATCAAGGGAAATAAAATTATGCAACAACTAGCCACCAAGGATTACGAAAATAATTGATTTTGGATGGATGGATTATCATCAATGGAAAAAAGAAACCATGAACATAAGAAAATAATATTACTTGGTTTCATTGCATGTGAAGCCTTTAATTGCAAAGCTTTGAAGATGAAGCTTTTTTAAGGAGGGTACTATGTTATGACCCAAGGGGGGCATATATAGGGTTAAATGTATTTGATATGACCCTAAGGGGGGCATATATAGGGCTAAATGTACACGTAATATAAATATATATGTAATAGGGTCAGCCTAATAGTAAAGGGGTCTCATGTGTAGGTGTGAATAGGTATATATAGAGATCATGTATTCATTATTGGGGATGCAAATTGTGATGTATGAATTTATTTGGTTATGTGGAGGAGGTTCTCCTATTCATTAAGGATTTACTATGTAACTTATATATCTTGGAGTTGTGCTCCATGCTCACATTTTGTACATGGTGTGTACTTTTGTTTTGTTATGATATTTTAAGCATTTGGATCATTACATCCTCTTCCCAGAATTCATGTCCTAACCCAACACAACTGAGCATGCTCCTTTATTTTTCCATAAGGGTCTTGTTCATCCTTTCTGCAACTCCATTCTTTTGAGGTGTGTATGGATTAGTCTTCCTCCTTTCCATATCATACTTCTTACTAAATTTTTTGAATTCATTTCCATAGAATTCTCCACCATTATCCATCCTTAGCACCTTAATTCTCTTCTTTGTCTGATTCTCTAGAAGAGCCTTAAACTATTTTAATTTGTAAAAGACTTAATATTTCTTCCTGAGGAAATAAATCCATGTATTCCTCGAAAAGTCATCTATAAATGATAGATAGTCAATAGATTTTCCCATTGATGGAACCGACACAGGTCCAAACACATCATTATGCACCGACTGTAAAATTCTCTCTACCCCCGTTGTACTAGAGGAGAATCTTACCCGATTCTACTTCCCATATATGAAATTTTTATAGCCTAATCAAAATCTAGAGAGAAGTTATACATACCTTCAACCATACCTTTATCGTTTAGTACTCAAAGGCCCTTCTCTCCGATATGTCCCAATATTTGATACCATAACATAGTCTTTTCTCCAAAGATTGTAGGAGTTTTTTCTTCTTCGGCTACAATCTCAAGAAAAATGGAACTATTGCACCCATTACTAATAGTGCTTCCTAGCAGCTTATATAGGGTTCCAATATAAACGTCATTTAGCAACACCATTGCCCCTTGAACCATCCAACGGGTTTCTTTCTCAAACACTGTTTTTACCCCTACATCATTCATTTTTCTTACAAAAATCAAATTTTTGGCCAGCCCTAGGATGTGCAGAACACTAGGGAGTGTTCTAATTCTTCCATCCATGAGCCTCAACTTTAATTTTCCTCATCTTATGATTTTGGCTATCGAGTCATCACCTAGGAAAACATCACCTCCATCATACCTTTCATATTCGCAAAACCACTCCCCGTGAGGAGTCATATGAAAGGATGCACCTGAGTCAACCAACCATGCCTCATGATTTGCATGTGTGCTTGAAGAAGCTAGGTACACATCTCCTCCTTCATCTGCAAAGATTTTTGTTTTTGTAGGAGGGGCATCATCAAATACCTTCCCTCTCTCAACACTTTTGGATCTACATTGTTTCTTGTAGTTCCCTTATTTTCCACATATCCAACATACCTTTACAAAGTTTCCAAGAGATGAATATCTTCTACTAGATTTAGATCTCCCACTTGAGGACTTAGATCTATTTCTTTCCTAGGAGTGTCCTCTTGGAAATAAGGCATATGTGCTCTGGATTTACATGTGTTTTTGCCTCATCTCCTCTGACAACAAGGATGAGACCACATCATTGAAACTTAAGGTAGTTGAATTACTACCTATCGACACAACTAGACTATCCCATGAGTCTGGTAAAGAGAACAATAAACCGATACAGTTATCTTCATAAAAAATCTTAATATCAATAGATAATAACTGACTTACCACAATATTAAAGGAGTTCAGATGCTCTGTCATTGAGTCTCCATTTTTCAGCCTGAGGTTATACAGCTTCTTCCGCAGGAACAATTTGTTAACCAAGGACTTAGACTGATACAAATCCCCTAACCTGTCCCATAATGTCTTGGTTGTAATTTTTCCTAATACATTCAGTAATAGTGAATATGACAGACATAACCGGACTGTGTTATTCGCCCTCTGATCCAAATTTTCCCGGTCTTTTGTTGACATTTCTATAGGTCGAGTACTTGGATCCACAATGATCCATTGATCTTTTTCCACCAACATATCTTCCATCTTGAACTTCCACAACTCAAGACTTTTCCCATTAAATTTATCGATCTCTATTTTTTAATTGCTCGCCATTTCTTTTCACCTAAATAATCGATGTCGTAGAGTTCCCACTGTAACAAGGTTTATCACATACCCAAGCCAAACACTTGAACAAAAAAATGTCCCCTTGAAGCCAATAAATGTTGTGATACCAAATGTATATTTTAACCTTGTACAATTAATTACTAGAAATGGACTTTTATTTACCAATAATTGTAACAATTATTTATTAATATTTTAACTATCATTGAATTTTATGTTGTCCCATTTTCTGTGAAGGGTCTCTTATTTATATATAATAAAATGATTTTCTTATTCTATTATGGTCTGTGGAGTTGTAAAATGTTATGTTGCAATAATTTGCATATGGATGATTTACGTTATTACAATGAATAGAGGTGTAATCAAATGATATATTTTTTTAACAATACAATACATGAATGCAATGATTATATCCAAACACATTAACTAAAATGTAAAAATCAATAGTATTATTAAACATATTTGATTTTTTGATGAATAATTGATTTTGTTTTAAAGATGTTGCATTCGCATACTCACAACATAAGAAATATCAATGCATTTTATTCATTTGAAGAAAACAATGCATTATATTCATTTGAAGAAAACAATGCATTATATTTGTATTTGCACACTAGTGTATTTTAATGATTGTTATGCACCAAAGCGATATGCATGTCTAAACACACTAGAGTGATCTACATGTATGAACACCACAAGACGATTAACTATAATAAGAACACTAATGCTCCAAATTGTAGTGACAACATTCCTTTAAGTGATACCATCATTGTTTCCATTATCATTATTGTTACCAATACTTTACAATGCACAAGGACATATATATGCACCAATGCTCAATCATAGATAACACATCAATGCTTTCAAAATATATAATACGCACCAATTCTTTCAAAATATATAATATGCATTTTAATGCTTTCAAATACACATAATATGCATTAGTGTGTATTAAATGGTTTTTCACCAGTGCTCTTTATTGTTTGAAGCACAACAAAAAAACCTTAGTTGGAACTTTTGACCACCCAAAATTTTTAGTTGTAGTGAACATCTACTAAAACCTCCATTGTCAAAACAAAGGTTTTAGTAGAGGTTTTTTTTATAATGTTGCCTAATCTTGTAACACTAAAAAACTCCATTAAAACCTCTACTAAGTGGTGTTTTCTTTGTAGTTTGTTCTTAGATTGACCTTCAAAAGAAAAAGATGTATAGGCTTCATACGATGACGATGATAATGACTAATCCTCCAAAAATGTTGATTTGATTTGACCTTTGTATTTACTATACACATTTCCATGAGGTAGCAATAGACCTCCACTAAAACCTCTACCAAGTGGTGTTTCCTTTGCCGTGTGTGTCTTTACATTGACCTTTAGAAGAAAAAGAAGAAAAATATGTATAGCCTTCATACAATGACGACGACGACGATGACAACTAATCCTCCAACAATGGTTGATTTGATTTGAATTTTGTATTTAATATACACATTTCCATGTGATGGCAATAAACCTCCACTAAAACCTCTACTAAGTGGTTTTTTCTTTGTATTGTGTGTTTTTACATTGACCTTCATAAGAAAAAGATATATAGCCTTCATACAATAATGATGATGATGACTAATCCTCCATCAATGGTTGATTTGATTTGACTTTTGCATTTAATATACAATTTTTCATTAGATGGTAGTAGACCACTTGTTTACAGAGAAAACATGTTTCACTATGTACTTAATATTTACATTTCCCATGGGGTGGTAGTAGACCACTTGTTACATGGAAAAAAATAATTATTGTATACAAATCTCTATGAATTTATAAACTTTTCTTTTGTCTTGTGTATTGTGTATCAAGCTATATTGATTATTGTCACATAATTTAAATACTAATTAATTGTGTATGTAAATATTGATTGAATACATATATTGATTAATGCTCAGAATAAACTATGCTAAAAGGTGAAGCAAAGACACCAAACCAAAGCTATAAAGATCCATGAGGATGTTACGAGGATACTAATAGTATGCAAAAAGGAACCTTGAAGATACTTTGGATGATGCTAATGAAACAATAATGACAATCATAAGCACACTAGTGGGATGCTACAAACGACACTAATGGGACGCTAATGATAAAAGGATACAACTAAGATGCTAAAATGACGATGCAATAAAAGAAGCTAATGAGACGTTTAAGATGCAATAAAGATGAAAAAAGGGATGCCATAAGTTGGAAATGCCACTCTTGAGATTCAAGAGGATGCAAGAGATGGATGCATTCCCGTTGCATCCTATTTTGAAGTCAATTTCATAATAAAGAAAAAAAAATCGACGAAGGAATAACACATAGAAATAGAATGCAAAATGGCGTTATTGTAGTAGTGAATATATATTTAAAAATAAATACATTGATTGGTGAATGTACAATGACAAGACCATACAAATACGAGTAGACATGTACAAGACATGACTCTACATATAACAAAGGATTAATAATTACAAATTGCTAATTATGCATTGATTCAAGTGATTATGCAATGAAAAATGATTTAACATAATCAAGTAGTGGTATTCTATATGCATGTGAAGGTCATGCAAAAAAATTATGGAATTTATTTATAATTGTTGTAACTCTTGATGCAATGTTCACCCAAGATGGACAAAGCACTGATCATAAACATTTTCAACATTTGTTAGTGAATGTTAGATATGCAATTCCTATTGTAAAAGAATGGAAATTACTAATGACGTGTAATTATACCAATATGAATGGTTCCACAAATTTAGAGTCATTTGATAAGGCTATACATTTGTTTGCAACAAATGATGATCTCCACAATTACAATAAGCATTGTTTGATATCACTAAATCACCGTATTCCAAGAAGTGCAAGAGTAAGTAACGACTACTCCATGGTAGCATGATGAAAAATTGGACAATGAGTTTATTATTGTTGTTGGAGCTAAGGTTGGGGATTAACAATCCATAAGTATCAGCCATTGAAAGTGCAAGAGTAAGTAACGACTACTCCATGGAAGCATGATGAAAAATTGGACAATGAGTTTATTATTGTTGTTGGAGCTAGGGTTGGGGATTAACAATCCATAAGTATCCGCCATTGAAATTAGAGAAAGACAACTATTAATATTGGAAACACATATTGGAAAGGTTTTACTTTTACTTCAATATCTTGTATTTGGAGTTAAAGCTTTGCATGATGATCAAATATGAAAAGATGGGAAAGAAGAGAAAAACTAAAGAATGAATTATTCAACATCTTAATCACTTCTTAATTATATGATGTAGTACATACTTTATTCAATATCTTAATCATTCCATTTTGCTATTATTCAACACTTTCATCACTAAACATTGTTATTGTTGACATTCATAATGATGTAACTTTCAAATTATCAACTTCATCTAAAACATATACATATAGATACTAATTATCATCTAAAAATTTCATGTTATGAAGACTGCAACCAACATAGATCTATATTAAGTTTTTATTTTCAAGTTTTTCACTATAAAAAGAGATTTGCACCTTGAGAAATTATCCCTCTCCGCACATGATAAATTTGGAGTTAAGATAGATCTATGCTGGTAGAACCTTATAATATAAGATAAATTAAAGATTTATAAAAAAAAACCTTATCTGCAGGTAAAAAAGATAAAAATCTTTTAATTTTTCAGTTTCAAAAAATGGTTAAAGCAGTAGATTGAAATACCAAAGCAGTAGCCATGTTAATCTAATTTAAAATTGTATATAATTTCAATTCAGACCTCTTCTTCTAACGAACATTTGCTCAGAAATTGTTCTTATAATTGTGCATTACAGATGTTAATTTTTTGTGCAGGCATGCCATGGCCTACTTGGAACAATTCTCAGGCGAATCAGTGGGTACTCTCGTTGAAGAAATCGTTTGAATCCGGGCCGAACGATGAAAAGAATTCGGCGACAACTAATTGGCCGACTCTGGACGAAAACTCACAGGAATTTCCGTCCATTCTCTGCTCTACGGTTCACAGCCTGAAAGCCCTTCGGTAGGCTTATTTTTCTTTACAATGTCGCCAAACCAAAGCTTAAACCTGCACAAACTTGGGCATTGCCCTTGATTTGGCTGGATATTTCGAAGTTGAACATTTCTGTCTCGATTGTTATGTTTGTTCAGGTTGTCTTGCGAATCTCCAGTAAAGACTTGGACATTATTAATTTGCAGTAGTTGGGGAAGACACAATTACCAGTATCAGCAAGCCAGCCCGCTCAGTAGAATGTTTTCTTAAGCTCTTCATCTCGGGAAAGCTTAATGTCTCTGACGATGTGCCTGTAAAAAAGCTATGCACAGGTTCACAATTCGATTCCGTGAAGATATGCCTAAATTTTCAATTATGCTCAAAATTTTCCAGATCGATTTTTGCAGGCACAGGCAATCATGCTATTGGCTGGGAGCGGAAATTACCCTCCGTCGTCAACGTGTCGAGATACACA
>WSFP011406465.1:0-25420 GCA_009831015.1 Picea engelmannii | reverse complement strand
TTTTTCATGGTCATTGTTACTTATGTAATGAATATGGTCGCAAAGCTTTGGAATGTAGACACTATGGAAGGAAAGATAATGAAAGATTTCATAACACCCTAAGGTGTTGGAGATGTAATCAAATAGGACACATTGTTGCTCATTGTCACATCATGAGATGCTATAGTTGTAGTGTATTTGGCCACAAATCCCAGGATAGTTGGAACACAAGAAGACAATCCATGATGAGAACTTCATATAGCATGACTAGAAGAAAGCATGAAGTTAGGAAGGAAGACGTCTTTGAAAAGATGGAAGCTCAGAGTTCAAGTTTTGAGAAGCTGGGACACCTTCAAAAGTGGGTAAAGAAGACTGGACAACCAAAAAATATTGGAATCATTAAGGGAAGCTCAAGTTTGACATCTTCAAAAGCATAAACAAGTTAGATTGGTAACATTCGTGTGCATATGCGAGTGGACCTATGAATAGGTCGCGTACATACGCAATCTGTCTATGCATCATTCCACGTATTTGTGGTAAAGAGCCTTGGGAAAACGGATAAGCATATGATTTGTTGCATGGTATGATGGTATAACTCTATATTGAAAGGACTGACATAGTTTGTTGTAGGGTCTAACATGGTTTGTTGCAGGTTTTCACGATTACATGTTGGCATACATAATTGTTGTATGTATGGTGATGACATATGGTTGAGTGTTGAAAGACTATCTTAGATGAATGGTACTAACTATTGAGTATGTTGCAGGGTCTGACATGGTTTGTTGCAGGTTTTCACGATTACATGTTGGCATACATAATTGTTGTATGTATGGTGATGACATATGGTTGAGTGTTGAAAGATTGTCTTAGATGAATGGTACTAACTATTGAGTATGTTGCAGGGTCTGACATGGTTTGTTGCAGGTTTTCATGATTACATGTTTGAATACATAATTGTTGTATGTATGGTGATGACATATGGTTGAGTGTTGAAAGACTATCTTAGATGAATGGTACTAACTCTTGAGTATGGATTGAGGTATTTTATGTTGAGGAACAATGTTGGTTGTGATAGTGAAGTTATAACACTTTTGTTATGAGATATATCATGATAATTCTAGCTAGAGATATCATTGATCTATTGAGGCACACTTTTAGTACATGTATCTTTGGATGCTTAGTATTTGCTATAGTAAATGGTGGTTGAGGCAGATATGTTAAGAGATGTGGTTGATACATATTTGAGTTCCATTGATATATCTTATGATGTATTATTGAAGGCATATTTGTTGGATGTCTTGGTGCATGCATGTGGCATGTAGTTGAGCTACATATTGGGACATGTAGTTGATGAGTTGATGAGGTGGTAATTTTGTACATCATTGATGAGTCATAGCTTGATCTATAGTTGATGCATGATTGGCACATGTTTTATGGTGGATATGGCATATATTTATGAGGACACATCTTGATTGTAATTCATCATGTTGTGTTATTGGTGCATGGTCGATGCACTTGCTTGGTACAATTGGTGATACATGTTTAGTGCAACGTTGATGCACTCATAGATGGTATATGTTTGTGGGTAATAGTACTTGGCTAAAGTACACCATTGATATTACTTGTTTAGCATATACTTTGGTACATGATGTATGGATGACATAGTTGAGAAACTTGATCGATTGAGATACATGGTTGTGGAACTTGGTTCATGATAGAGGCATATCATATGTGATATGACACTTGTTTGATGCACATGGTTGGCATGTTGGTAGAGGCATATGATTGGTACATAGTTGGCACATGTTCTTGGCATATGGTTGATACACTATGGCATATTGTATGGTATTGATGTACATGGTTGATGTACATGGGTGTTGTGCATGGTTGACACACAATATGGCACATGATGTACATGGTTGTTGTTTTGATTCTCTATTCATGGTTGACATATATGTTGCTTCATGATGTATGGTATGGCAATATTTTGATGCATGGACAGGTCCAAGGATTGTCATAGGAAGAGCGAATCATTCTTGAAGAAGTTGATCTATGTTCTGGTTGAGCAATAGAATTTTGCAATAGAAGCATATTGCAATGGTAGCATATTGTTCATATTGCAAAGAATATAAAGGGATACATACCCATAGGGGGAGTCATTATTATTCCCATGATTCTAGGAGGAGATATTTATCAAATGCAAAGATAAATACTTGAAAAAGATCCCTCTACTTAGAAAGAGCACAGAGGCACAACTCCAGAGGGAGCGATGGTCACAAGGGGAGTATGAGCGATATATATTCATAATTACTTCATAGCGATATCCCTTGTCCAAAAGGGAGAGATTATTCATAGGAAGATCAAAGGAATCTAGGTAGGGGGAGAATCCCCAAGGAGAGTTCAGCTAGGCAGAGCAACCCCAAGGAGAGAATGACCCTTTTCCATTGATGTCAAAGGGGGAGAGATAGTCACATTGATGTGATTGAGATGACTATTGATGTAGAGCAATGCATTGTCAACATGTTTCCATCAATGATTGGTGTTGACATCAATGTTGGTATTTCCATCAATCACAAAGGGGGAGATTGTTGGATCATGTTGTCATTGATGTCAACAGATTGATTGATGTCAACAGAACAATGTCTTGTCATAGTTTATTTATGAAGTATGTATTGTATTTGATGTCAAGTGGAGTCATTGATATATGATGTGATGCATATATGAAGATGGATATAAATGTGTTTTCATTGATATATGATGCATAGATGGATTGGTTAATGTATTGATCATTGGATCATGTGGTCATGCATAGAATCAATGACAAAGGGACAATGTCATAGTAATCTGTTGTCATGGGTTATTCCAAGTTGATTTTATGTAAAGATGACTCATTATAGTCTTATAATGGTTGATAGGAAGTACAAATGGATGAACTCCAAAGTGGTCCCCTTATGGTGAAAGCCCTCATGGGAAGATGATTTGTAGTTGAGTTATCCTAGAAGTATGGTTAGAAAACTCATTCTTAATTGTGGAATAATGAGATTAAGATCAGTGAATTTGTCAGTGAAACTATCCTAGATGGTTAGTGTTTGCCATGTCATTTTCGATGGTATGTGGAACGTCACATAATTCCTCACGGTTTGAGAGTTATGGCCTTATGAAGTTGGAGGACCCTCATATGATGGCTAGAAGCCCAAGGAGGTCAAAGAAGTCAAATTTCTTACAAAGAAGATATTAATTAAATAATAAAGTGAAGTGATAAAGTCAAAGAGTATTATTTAAATAATAAAGTAAATGGAGAACTTTCTAATTATGGAAAGTGGTTATAAGAAGGTTAACCCTAAAATGAGGAAAGTGGGTTAAGTGGTCAAGTGGCTATTGAATATATGGACAAGTGGCCAATTGGAAAAAGTTGGACATAGGTGACTATGTGGAAAAAGTGGCTATGTGGACAAAGTGGCCAAGAAGATGATTCTAAGGAAGCTACTTGGACAGTATAAATAAGAGGCAAGGGGTCTCTTGTAAGAATATATTGAAGATATATTTTGAGAGAGAGATTGACTAGAGGATATCATGGATGCATCAAAGTTTCTGTAAGTCTAAGCTCATGACGGTGAAAGTTTCGGAAGTTCATAAACCCTAGTTTTTGAAGGAGTACGAGAGCAGCAATGGGCCAAAGCGCGTACATACGCAGGAAACAGTAAGACAGAGCACGTACAGACATGGGCTGAAGGAAGTTAGGGAGCATATAGTTTTTGGAAGTCATGAAGACTTGAGTGTGAGTTGGTGCTAGGCTCTTGAAGGCTAAAGTAGATTCCATATATGCATTCTATGGGCTCAGATCTGCCATCGAAATTCTGGTATGGTTACATAGTTGTCTTGATAGATACTCTTGCTTATTGTATGGTGAATGCTTAAGGCATTCTTGGTATGACTGTTGTGATATGGTTATGTTGGTTGATTGATAGAGTGAGAAACACTCTTATGACTCAGTACTGATATGATTTCCATAGTATATTGGTTTCTTATACATGATTAAGTATCATTCATATTGTATGGTTGAGGAGCATGAGTAAGTTGTTGGAAAGCATAGATGTGTTGTGATTGGTTATGGTTTAGATTGGACAGTGAAAGATGGAAGTGGATATGACTGAAGGCTGCAGAGGATCTGTGTTTATCAAGGAGAGAAACCCCTAATTGTTCAAAATGCATATGCAGGTTGTAGTACAGACAGGGCACGTACATACGTGATTTTTACTATTGGTAGGGAGTGTACATACACGTGTTGCACTACTGATAGGTCACGTACCTATTGAAAGATTGGTATCTATTGAGGATTGAATCCTCCTCTCAGTTGGTGCTGAGTTGTGTAAGTTGAGTCTTGCATTGTAGAGTTGGTGCTCTTGTAGAGTCGTAACTCTATTCAGTTGTTGTTGATAACCCAAGGATTGTAGTCCGTAATAAAAAGGAAATTGTACATACATATTGTGTTCTTTGTGTTCCTTATGGTGACGACTCGTTGATGATATATGTTTTCGTTACATGTTGCTGATATATGTTCACATTTAACTATTTATAAATGACAGTAATAATTGATGAATAAATGGTGATTTCTAACTAAGGAGTTTTGTGAAGGGAAGTTTAAAAGGATCCCTACACTGATTCACCCCCCCCCCTCGGGTCATAGTGTGGTCGATGTGTCCAACAGTTACCCCTCCATCTGGGCCACTCCAGATTGAAAAACCCAACTTTGATTCTATTCTACGCCCTCCCAAGAGCACAATTCAAAAGTCAACCTTTAATCCTAACTCGCGTGCTACTTAAAACTACAACATATTTGAAGACTTGGCCCAAGCACCTTACGTTATGCCAGATATCGAGGTTCTACAGAAATTCCCTAGCCAATGTAGGAGAATATTGGTATACATCAGAGCTATAGGTCTCAAGTCATTTAACAATATCACATTTAACCTGGATAATTTTAAATCAAGACTCTCTCACCAACTAGATTTCCATATGTCCATAATCAACATATTCATCGCACAATCATGGAAGATGGGGCATCCACATGTGTCATGTCCTTAGATTGTTGTAAAGGCCTTAAATCACCTGGTCTTAAGCAATCCCCCACCATGCTATGCGCATTCAATGGAATAGGTTTCCGACCTCATGGATTATTACAATCCTTAGCCGTTCAATTGGGAGGAAAAATTGTTTATGTAGATGTTGAAGTAGTCAATGCTCCCCTCGATTATAACTTGTTTCTAGGAAGAAGTTGGTTCTATGCTATGACTTTCAACGATTCATCGGTTTTTTGATGTATCCAATTCCCTCAACAAGGTAAAATTGTGACCATCGATCAGTTAGATTATTGTACCCCCGACGCTCGCACTCAAATGAAAAACAACATTCCTTTTTTGGGAGACTCAAAAATCACTTATGAAATTGTTGGGGTAGGTCTCTTGGAATACTCTTCGCTCATGGGTACCTTCCCTACACCTCTTCCTCCCACTACACAACATATCACAATGGTTAATATGATTTCGACTATAGCACATCAATCCTTTGAAGCATATGATCGTTGGATCGTGCCTAGTCTTTTAGAATTCGATACACTAGGTGACACCATGTTGCTTAGTCCTGTAGAGGCTAAATACGATGCCATACAGTCTTCCTCTCCTTCACTAGACTACCAACATATACTGGCATCTATGACTTATTCGTTAGCATCCTGGTTATATTCCCTATCCTCTACTTTTGATTAAATCCTATAGATTTTTCCATCAGATGAATCTATTATGGAAATGATTGGTATCGAAGAGGCACCATGGGATGACAACCACCATCGTTTGTCTTTTCTTCTCAGTTTGAATGACATAGAGAAAGATATTTCATCTATCTTTCCTAGCAATATTGTTGACTCCCCCCAATATTCGATACTCACTCAGGATACCATCTCCGAGGGGAATTTGGGAAACATCTCTTCCACGATCACCGTCGACATATCCATTAAATAAGGTATTGTGGAAAACATAAAACTAGGTGCAAATTGTTCAGCTGAAGAAGTTGACACTTATACCACATTGTTCAAATAATTTCGTGACATCTTCGCCTGGAGTTACAAATAAATTCCATTGATTGATCCATCGATCATTGTGCATGAAATCAAAACTTACCTAGGAGTTAAACATGTGAGACAAAAACTTCACCTGGTCCATCCTAAGAAAACCGCAGCAATCAAGGCAGAAGTAGAAAAACTTTTGAAATTTGGTTTTATTTATCTTGTCCCTCTAACCGAATGGGTTTCCAACATCGTTCCCTTTTCCAAGAAACAGGGTACAATTCATGTTTATGTCAATTATCGGGATCTTAATAAGGCTTGTCCCAAACACAATTACCCTACACCCTTTATTGACCAAATTATCGACAATTGTACCGAAAGCGTCATTTTATCTTTTATGGATGGATTTTCTAGATATAACCAGATCGACATTTTATCGGTTGATCAACATAAAACAAACTTCATCTTCCCTTGGGGGACTTTCTCTTATTGGAAATTACCTTTTGTCCTTAAAAACGTTGTAGCTACTTTTCAGCAGGCCATGTCATATGCATTCCACTATATCAAAGATATTGTTGAACCTTACCGTGATGACTTACCCATTCACTCGTCTCGTCGACAAGACCACATTGGTCACCTACGATCCATCTTCCTTCGATGTCAGTTTTACAACATACATTTGAACCCCCATAAATGCATCTTCGTTGTTGAATCAGGGAGACTCCTAGGATTCGTAGTCTTCAAAGACGGGATTAGCGTGGATCCCTTAAAAGTCAAATACATTCTAGATTTACCTCCTCTCAACAACCTCACTCAACTACAAAGTTTGCAAGGGAAGGAAAACTATCTTCATCATTTCATTTGAAATTATGCCAAAATCACTAAAGGATTTATGAGATTATTGCAGAAAGATGCCCCTTTCATATGGGATGCCACTGCTCAACACTCATTTTATGCTCTTAAGCATGCCTTAATGAACACACCTCTTTTGCATCCACCGAATTATGTGAAATATTATATCCTTTATTTGATTTCCTCTACTTCAAGTATTTCTATGGTGTTATAACAAGAGGATGATGAAAATACCGAGCATGTGATTTACTATTTGGGTAAAATTCTATCAGGTCCCGAACTCCTGTATTCACATGTCGAAAAGTTGGCTTTAGAAGCAGTTATTGTCGTCCATATATTTTGCCATTACATTATGTTACACACTACCACAGTCATCGCAGACTCGAACCCCATGTACCACATCTTGACTCATCAAGTACTTGAGGGAAAATATTTGAAATGGATCATCATCCTCCAAGAATTCGATCTTGAGTTTTCCAAATCCAAGGCTCTGAAATCGTTGGTTTTTGTGGAATTAATTTACAATCTTCCCTATAATTATGAGGATATTGAGCCCAATGATTATATTCCTGATGAATCCATATTCCTCATTAGTACGTTTGATCCATGGTATAGATATATTCTTCTCTATCTCCAAATCCAACACTTTCAGCCTAGCATTTCGCGTGATGAACGATGTTGCATTAGACACCACTCAAAGAGATACATTATCATTGGTGACACCTTGTACCTTTGTGGAATTGATATTGTCCTCTGACGTTTCTTAACCCACGAAGAGGTTGAACAAGTACTAAATGAATGTCACCTTGGAGCTTGTGGAGGTCATCTTTCTAGGAAGGCTACAGCCCAAAACATTCTACATGCCGATTATTTTTTTCCTTCCATATTCAAAGATTGCATTGAGGCTGTTAAAAAATTCCCACCTTGTCATATCTTTCAGAGGAAATCACGTACCCACCCAACTCTACTCCATCCCATTTTTTTCAGCAACCCTTTTGCAAAATGGGGCATCGATTGTATGCAATGTAAGCCTACCTCAACCCGGGGGCATGGTTATATCATCGTTGTCATCGATTATTTCACTAAATGGGCTAAGGCTATGCTTACATTTATTAATGATGGTCGCACTGCAACAATTTTGTGTTCAATCACATCATCACTCGATTCAGTTTGCCACAAGCTATTGTAATTGATCATGGATCCCATTTCTAGAACCAGATGATGGGTGAATTATGCACCAAGTTAGGTTTTCTCCATGACAACTCATCCCCCTACTATCCTAAGGGAAATGGACAAGTTGAAGCCATCAACAAAGTCCCGAAGACCATGCTTCAACACATGGTGGGAGAGAACAAAACCTCTTGGAACTTGTAACTCTTCTCCGCACTCTAGGCTTATCGAACGTTAGTTAAAACCGCAACTAGATTTACACCCTTCCAATTGGTATATGGTATAGAAGCAGTATTACCAATTGAATGTGAGATTCCTTCATTGAAACTCACCGTAGAACTCCTACCTAACACTTATGCTAAAGAGGAATGATTATTATATCTGACCAAGTTGGATGAAACATGTCACGATGTTTCTCTCGTCAATGAGACGTATCAAAAACACATGAAAAATCTATATGATAAGTTCATCCAACCTCGCACTTTCGCAGAAGGAGATCTAGTCCTCGTCTATGATCAAGATCATGACAAATTGGGGGCAGGAAAGTTATAACCCATGTGGAACGTACCATACATCGTAACATGTGTGTTACATAGAGGCGCCTACGAGTTAGTAGACTATGATGGAATATATCTCAGTGAGCCCCGAAATGGGATTTACCTCAAGTAGTATTATGCATAGAATATCTGGCATGTGTTCTTTGTACATTATTGTATTATATACTTTTGACTTGGTGTGTATTTTATTTTGTGTGCACGAGTTTTGTCTCAGCTGCTTATACTTTTCTTTGTGATTTAATGTGCATATGACATCATCATTTCCCATCTATTTCGGGTTTGCATATGGCGCTAATTGACATACCCAGAACATTCATTCTGCATCTTGGGTCATCTACCACTCTGGCGAGTTAGTGATTTTGAGAGGGATTTTCCTCGGATCTATAACCAATAACATCGCAGAGTATCATGTCGTCATCAGAATCCTAACCGAAGCCTCCTCTCTAGGTATATATCAATTAATTATCAACCTCGACTCCCAACTCGTGGTTTGTCAACTAAATCATGAGTACGTTGTTCACAACTCAACTTTACTATGTCTCCATCTGAGGGTTCAGCGGATCGAAATAGATTTTGAATTTATTGAGTACAAACACATATCGAGAGAACTCAAAATTATCATAGATTCCTTAGAGAATTACACTTTGGATTGGTATATTGCGCATAGATAAACGTTTTAAATATAAATCATATATACAAAAACATCACACAAAACAAAAAATACAACATAGGTAGGCACTGCAAAACTCATATATATATATATATATATATATATATATATATATATATATATATATATATATATATCATAAAGACTACAAAATGATTGAGGACTCTAATCTTCCTCATGTATCACGTTGTGCTTTGCATAGCATAGTACTTTTCGTGCCACCTGTCATAGCAAATGATTGATGCCTTCAAAGACCCCAACTGTATGTCACTGAATATGTAAAGGTACATCTCACCTCCTTAAGGGAGGAACACCCATCATCAAGCCCTGAAGGTTTCTCTCCACCTCCCAAAGTCCTCCCGCTATGACTCCGTGCCCAGTTGTCACCTATGAATCCTCGTAATGCCCCAATGTTGGAATCTCTGCTAGACATGACACACCTATGTTTTCATGATGAAAACAAAATGGTTTAGATCCCTCATTGTACAACAAAAAACATATAAAAACAAAACAAAAATATTATTACAAGGTTATGATCTTTCATACCTAATGCATCCCATTGTATTCCCTCGGGAAGTACCAAATCAAAACTATCTCTGAAATCTACCCCAGCATAGGGGAAGTCCTCAATCACCATTAGCTTCCTCCTCCACCATGTGAAGAATTCGGAAGTGAATCTGAAAGCTAAGGGATCATTCCGCAACCTGGGGGAAATACTAGCCCACCTCTCCATATGAGGCTTGTTCACAAGACATGCTATCATTGCAACCTCTGTTTGCATCTGGGGAATCCGCTCTAGAAAAAAAAAACCAGGAAAGAACCATATCTGAACTATTTTTACATCCCAGTTCTACATTTAGATATCTTCTGTTTAACATTCCTCAGGAACCCTGCACTCTAGTTGAACATTCTTGGTTCCAAACACCGAATGGTGTAAGAAATTTGGGACTTTTAAGAAATATGAGCATTAGTGATCCCTGCCAAATTGGTGATGGAAAATACGATGGATCGAAGTGATAGATCCCTCACGTATTTTATCACAATCCTTCCTCCCACCAATCGTGACCCTGGTATGCAATATCCGACAACATATGCCTCGGTCGGTCACGGAGTAGCCTAGTGTCCGGAAAAGAGTATGGGTTCCCCTCTCCTCAAGAGCCCCATCAAAAAGTATACATCGTCCATCTCAATATCAATCATATGCGGCCCTATTTGGAGCGCTTGCTCAGCCCCGTCCCAAAGACCAATCAAGTATTGAAGCAATAACACTTCTTTTCTCATGTTCTGAAGTTTGAAATACTTGAGCAGGTTGCAATTGCATAAGGTCACCCTCGCTTGATGGTATTGAAGAGTGAAAATGTCATCAAACTCGTGCTCACGTTCTTTCCACTCAATCATGGGTAGCTATGGATGAAACCTGCAAATACACCAATTAATCCTAATTAGCTAAACCCTCAATGAAAGAAATTGCCTCTTTTTATCCTAAAAACCAAAAAAAAATTGAGTTATGCTCCTAGCGCTCCCTCAAAGAAGATAACGGAGTGCTAGCATTCCCTCAACGCACACACCATGTAATTTAAATCATAATCGACGCTCCCCTCAATGCCTTGAGGGAGCGTCGATCCAGCTCAACACTCTTGGGCTTTCCAAGGAGCCTAGAACATTTAAACTAAAGGATAAAATGCAATATTAAGGCATGAAAAAGGATGAGGACAATGAAACAACCAACCTGATCCAGACAGTTATGAAAATGGTCGCTTATAGCCCCCACAATCAATGCTCAAAAAACAATCCAAAAAAGGTAAAAATCCAAAGACCAGAGGAGAATAGTAAAAACAAAGGTAAAAAATAATTTTTGACATAGTTTGATATTTAATATGTTCAATTTGGTCATTTTTTCCTTATTATAAAGTCTATTTTTGGGTTTCTTCATTTTTTGAGAAATTACTAATGTCTTTTTCCCAGAACAACTTGATTTTACAGGAATTTGAGCAAAGTTTTTTCAATAACCTTGTAACATCAATGAGCTTATTATTTGTTCTTTCTTGCGCTCACAAATACATGAGAATGTAACCAAGTATACTTTTATCCCTTTCTTGGACTCGTAAAGTTTATACGAAAAAGGAACCCCCTGGAGTCGCCTTTAAGTTCTTTTTAGACTCTCTAAACATGAAATGATTGTCAAGTGATCTTTCTTCCTTTCACACTCGTTAAAAGGTTCGAAATGGATTCTTCCGAGTAATATTTCATCTCTTTTTCATATGTTGGAGACTAAAATTACAAAAAATGACAACCCTGGAGTCCTCTTTAAGTTCTTTTCGGACTCTCTAAATATTAAAAACCACTGAGTTTTCTTTCTTTGGACTCGTTAAACTACACATTGAAGGGCCCATATGGGAATGAACCCTTACTTCTTCTGGTTCATTAAATAAAGGAAGAGGAACTTACCAAGGGTGAAGTGGGTCCTTATATTATTGCCAACTGTAAGCTTACAAAAGACCTGCAACTTATCTGCGTATACATAAATTCCTGCCACTAAAGGTAGAGCTGTTGGTTACAAAAATTACATTGCTTTTCATGATTTTCCTGAAGTCTGAGTCCCCGAAACCTTCGAATCAGATCAATGGTCCTCGAAGGCCTCCAGCCAACGCCTAAGATCTTCTTAGTGAATTTTCACATTGCATTGTCAAAAGATTATATTTCTCTTCTCTTTTTGAAACCCAAACCCTTGAACTTGCATCAGATCAATGGTCCATGGCCTTCCGTGATCCGATGACTATGGTCAAATCACGAGTTCACATTTTGCGGCCCTTCGCTTCTCCCGATTTTGGGACTTCGTATTTCAGGATAACGAAGGACTGAGTGTTCCCCTTCTTTTGATGCCCAAACTTGCGAGTCCCTTGAGACCAAATCAACGGTTCAAATATCCTCATTCTCCAATGGTCTAGATCCTCTCTCATTCTCCAATGGAGCAGCTCCCTCCTTGCTTCGGACTCTCGATTGTTGAGTTCCAAAAATATTCTGACTTTAGATCAATGGGACCTAATCAGCAATCCAGATATCCTCGTGCTCCAATGGTCCAGATCCTCTCTTGCATTTCGCAACTTTGCATATCGCAACTTCACGACTTTCGAGAACAACTCCCTCTATGCTTCAGACTCCCAATTGTCGAGTTCTTGAATCTTCTCACGTTATATCAAATGGACCAGATCGACGGTCTAGATCTCCTTGTGCTCCAACGTGTTATCACCAGAATTCACCCCTGGATTGAGGCAAAGGTAAGCCTGATACCCATCAGAGTTTATGTCACAAATTGGTTAAAAAAGGGTCAAATGGGCGCAGTCTCAAGAAAATATCATTTTAACTCATAAAATTGGACTGATATGCATGAGCAGGTGAGGTCTTGGTTTAACTTCAAATAGTAAGTTGTAGTAAGAGTGAGTAGGAGGAATAATTCGGTGAGAAAATGCATAGGTCTGCCAAGGACATCGAGACTTTCGATAGCCTAAGGAGGAACAATTTAAACACAAGAACTTCTTGAATTTAAATCTCATAGAAACTGAAAGGAACTATAAGAACACTATAATCAAACTTTCATCATAATGCAGTCACAATAGTTCAAGTGAGTCATTCAACCATGACCTCTTTCAGTTTCAGAAGGAAACAAGAGGAAGTAAGAAATCTTATTGTCATTAAACAAGAAGTTTCAAATGCATATACATAACTAGATAACTAGATATTTTATGTAAACTTTACATTTTGGGAGCTTTGCTCTACCATCGACCTTTACAAAATATAAAAAATGAGTATATATACTCAAAGAAACTCACCCCTTGCAGAAGAGTGCTATGGTCACTGTATTCAAGGCTTCATGTCTTCTTCTTCTCTTGTCAGACTACACATACATTCTTTTGTCAGACGCGATCTCAGATCAGTATAGGATTTGCAGAAAACTTCATTAACAGAGAGACCTTGGGCTGACATCCTACCTCCACGGCCGGCGCTCCCATGATTTCCATTTACGAGGTGAAACAATATTTCAACTGCCTCCCCCTACTTCCATTAACTAACTTCATTGGGATTGGGGTGGAGCTTGAAACCCATGAATGTCCAGGTGAGCACACAACTTCTTTGAGTCAATTCTGGTGGCTCGAGGCCATGCAATCCTTCTCTGTGGCCGACTCGGGCGCTTTGAGTCTTTGCGTGGATCCCTTTCATCACCCTATGTGACCACAGACTGTGACCTTGTGCTTAAACAAATGGAATTTTGGGACTTCACATATTGGGAGTTCTCACTCCCCTCGATTCACATTTTTCTGATGCCCGAATCCACGAAATAGTCCATATAGATCAACAATGGGATCTTCCTTGATTATGATGGCCACGATTGGTTCCTCGAATGCTTCATCCACCTATCATTGGACCGATGCCTAATTTCTCTATGGCCCTGCTTTTCAATATGACCGTGGGCCCAGCTCGTAGGCACATCATAATTTCATGTTTCGCGATTTCACAAGGTGCTTCATGCTCAAACCTCTAAATCACAAAATGGTGATCCCTTAGATCGGGGGCCACACATATCCTTTGATCGAATGGTCCAGATCAAATCCACATTTCGGGTCTCGGGACTTTGGGCTATGGATGCACCTTTATGACAAGAACCCTGAACTCCCAATTTTTGATCCTCTGAAATTTGTCGATGTCAGATTAATGGCCCTCGGATCTTCATGATTGGACGGCCCAGATTTACTTTTTTGTGAATCAGGACTTCATGATCCTTGCTGAACAACTTTACAACATTTTGAACTCACAATTCCTGTGCTCGCTTGCCTTCATTGAATACTGAACTTTCTCGCTCGTTTGATTTGCGTCTTCATCAAACCACCTCAAGTTTTGCGCTCAGTGGTCATGATTGCGGCATGTGAATGATTACCTAGGTGATTGTCTGGAGGCTCGGGGAGAATAAGAGGATCAGTGTCAGAGGCAAAGGGAGAAATGCATCGACCCTAGGGAAAAAATAAAGTCTTATGCCCGATGGATTTCAAGCGGTCTAACAAGGAAAACAAGTCAATCAACTGGATGAAGACAAACGGAAGGAAAACCACAAGACGAGAGGAAAAATTACAATCGGGTCTGCATAGGGACGAAAGATAGACCAAATTACAAACCCAGGTAGGAAACATGACTCTAAAGAACTTGACAATTTTATGTGCTAACATTAGGCTCAATGGGGGATAGAGTCCTCCCTGCACGGCTCTAAGAACGCCTTTTGTGGCTTTAGTTCCTTAGTGTTGGGTTGTGGAGTCTTCTATTAGAAACAAGACAAATTAAACATGAAACATGAATGGTATTTACAATGGCAGGATGCTAACTATGGATTTAAACAAAAAACATCTTCAAGAAGTTCCCATTTACAGGGCCACCAAAGACTTCATCTCCCTCCAAATATTGCAAGATGTAAGTGTTATTTGGGAGCCTCTCAGAGATTTGGAAGGGGCCAATCCAAAGGGCTTCAAGTTTTCCATTTTGTCCCTTATCCTACTTAGGCGCATCCCATTTGAGTACCAGATCTCCCAGATGGAAATCCTCCTTATTTCTCTTCTTGTCAAAGGTCTACTTGATTTTTTGTTGTTGGTGATGTGCTTTGTCCAGAAGTTTCTCTCTTTCCTGTTGCACTTCTACCAGTTGATGAATTCTTCTGATCATGTCATCAGGCTCTTCCTGGTGGTCTTGGAAGAACTTCACCATAGGAAAGGCGAGTTGAGAAGGAAAAACTTCTTCAATCCCATATACACACTGGAAAGGAGAGATGCCCAAGGACCTCTTTGTTATCACTCTATCATCCCAGAGAGAAAATTTGAGCTTTGAATCCCTTACTTTATTGTTATCCTCTAGCAATCTTTTGATGATATTTACCAGGATTTTTTTAGAGGATTTTTCTAATCCATTACCTTGCGGATAATAGGGGGTAGACTGAATTAGTGAAATTCCAAATTTCTCACAAAACTTGATCAATGGTTTATCTTTGAAGGATGCAGTGTTGTCAATGATGATTCTGGTCGGGCACCCAAACCGTACTATAATATCCTCCAGAAAACCAATGATCACGTTATAATAAGTGTTCCTTGTGGGTATAGCCTCTATCCACTTGGTGAAATAATCTGTCGCAGTTAGGATCCACCTGTGCTGACCACTTGAAGGAGGATGAATCTCCCCGATAAATTATAGACCGCACTATTGAAAGGGTCCTAAAGCTAGTACATGCTTCAATGGAAGAGACTTGAGTTGTTACTTTCCAGAAAATTCCTGACATTTGATACAAGCCCTGACTTTCACACAAACGTCAGTGAATAAGGTAGGCTAGTAGTACCCAGCCCTTAGAATTTTGTAGGCAGTTGTTTTCCAAAAATGATGTCCCCCACATAGGCTATCATGGAACTCAAATATAATCTTTTGGGCCTCCTGTGGGTCTAGACATATTAAGAGCACTCCTAGAGGATCCTTCGAATACATAACATGGTTAATAAGGCAATATCTGATTGCTTTGAGAATTAAATCTCTTTCCTTGTTCCTTCCCATACCATATGGAGGTTGCAACTCCTGCAGAAAATATATAATTTCTTTGTACCAAGTGCATTCTTCCAATGGAGGTTTGTCTTGAAGACTTATATCAAACACCTCAGCCTGCTGGTTTTCTGAGCAAGTGTTGATGAAGTTAACCCACAAATATTTACAATTAGAATCAGCCAATAAATTGGCTAAACCTTGGCCTTGAACTAGCTTGGTGGTTTTTATATCCAGATCAAATTCAAGGATCTTGGTGATCCACTTGCCCCTTCTCCCATCTATGTCAGGTTAAATGAGAATATCCTTCACAAAAGTCGAAGGAACATATGCAATGATATTCGAATGAAAAACATAGAATATGAAAGCTTTGAGGGATTTCTCCAAGGCATAGGCCTGCTTCTCCATGATGTAATATATGATCTCTGCATCCCTCAATGCTTTGCTGGAAAAGGAAATAGGTTGTTCCATCCCTTCAGCATTTTTCTGCAACAAAACGGTCGCTACTGTATCATACGAAGCAAAGGAAAAAATCAGGAAATCCTTGGAATAATTGGGACTGATCAGCACGGGTGCCTCAATTAGTGCCTTCTTAATTTGGTTGAAGGATTCTCTGGGAACAATATTCCATTTCACTTTGTTCCCCTTCTTGAGCATGGTTGTGATATGCTTCACCAATTCAGCGAAATTTGAGACAAACCTTCTTAGAAAATTGACTTTCCCCAAGAAAGACTGGAATTCTTTCTTGGATCTCAGGAGCGACAAGGCTTGGATTGCTTCCACCCTTTTGGTATCAATTATTAATATCTCAGCAGATACTATATTCCCTAATAATTTTCCCTCCTTCATGGCAAACAATGATTTCTTGGGATTTAAGGAGAGACCAAATTTCCTACATTTCAGGAAAACCCTTTTTAAATGCTCACAGTGCTCTCTATCTAATTTGGAGAAGACTGTAATATCATCCATATATATAACCACAAACTTGTACTTTTCTCCAATGAAAGCGATACCCATGGCTCTCTGGAAGGTTGTTCCTGCATTCATCAATCCAAAGGGCATTTTGGCATACATGAATGTACCCCAAGGAGTGGTGAAGGTTGTTTTTTCTCTATCCTTAGGCAAGACCGAGATCTGATTGTATCCCAAAAAGTTGTCAATCATGGATATCCTTGATGAGCCAGTTACCCTTTGTAATATGTGTTCCATTTTCGGCAAGGGGTAATTGTCTTTCTTTGAGCTCTTGTTCAGGTTCCTGATTTCCCCACTTTTCTTTCTCACCGGGACTAGGTTGGCGACCCACTCTAAATATCTCAAAGGCACGATGATCTGGGCATCCAACATCTTCTTTACCTCCTTCTCCATAATAGGAAGCATCATAGGATTTATTTGTCTTAATTTCTGGCTAAATGGTTTGGACTCCTCCTTCAATGGGATTTTATGCTCAATAATACTAGTGTCATATGTCCTAAGGTCCTCATAGGTCCAAGAAAACACATCAGAAAATTATTTTAATAACTTAGCATACTTGGCCCTCTGCTTCCTTGACAAGCTGCTTGATACCTTAAAAAACTTTGGATCCTCCTTTGTACCAACGTTGCACTTAGCTACATCAACATTCTCAGTTGGGCCTATAAGCTTTAAAACCACATTGTTCCCATCGAACAACCTTTCCATAGGAACCAGTCCCTTTGGAATGTGATTGCTAGGCAGCTGAACAATATGGTGATTTGCAATTTTAATCAAAAATACTTGAGGAGGAGGGTCACCCTCAGAATCATGATCCTGATCAATGTGTAATGCAGACAACACGTCAACCGACTCAAGAAACCTTTTGATTTCAAGATCATCTTTGAACACCTTCCAATGTTCGATATTATCAGGTATAGAGGGCCTATATTTAATCTCAACATCATACCTAAGCTTAGGTGACAGTGGGATCTTGAACTGGCTTGTTGAGATAGCCATAGAATCAGCCATGACATTTTCCTCTCTAGGAACAAATGAAATGTTGAAGGCCAAGAAAAAGATGTCAATCAGGTCCCATACTTCATTTCTATAACTTCTGAGCTAAGGGTTCTTGGCCTGATAAGCCTTTCTAAACTAATGGACAATCAACTTAGCATCCCTGAACACTTCTATCTCTTTGATTCCCATGTCCTTTGCAGCCCTCGAACCTAAAACAAGAGCTTCATATTCTTCCACATTATTGGTAGTTTCAAACTCCAATTTGTATGACAGGGATATGGTTTCATGACAAGGTGACACAAGAACCACTCCAACACCAACACCTTCCCTAGAAGAGGCTCCATCGAAAAACATTTTCCATATAGAGGTAATTGGAGGAGAATATTCACCGAGAGTACTGGACTTTCTAATATCAAGAGGGGGCTCAGGGGCATCGATGAGCTACAATAAGCTGGATCCTAAATTGGTATCCAGGGAAAATATAGGATGATTGGTTGGGTTTGCTTCATCACTGATAATGTAGGCCAATTGAGCCTCTATGTAGAGTCTCCTATGCTCCCCTCTGAACACTGGAATGGTAGCATATGTGAGGTCCATCTGCAATGTTCCCCCAAGTATTTTATCCAAGATCTTGACAACAACATGTCGAACTTGGGAGGAACGTCAGACACCACAATATCCATGACCACACTTTTCATGGGTAGCTGGAACAATGTCACCACTAGATCCTTGATGACCCCAAGACATTGCACTTTCCTTGAATCAAAAGAATATAAATCATGGTAATCTTTTGTGATTTCTAATCCAAGTTCTTTCATGACAATTTTGGGCATGAGGTTATGAGATGCCCCTGAGTCCATCAGACAATTATGTAGCACCTTGTCATGTATGTTCAGTGATGTGTAGAACAGAGGGGATGAATCATCTCTATATTCTACCATAGGACCTAGGATGACTGTCGGATTTTCATATTGGAGATTTATTTAGTCTATGGAATGAAGGGATGGCTCGGATTGCAATAGTTTAGAGAGGGACTGTTTGAAGTCTTCGCGCTTGTCTATCTCTGAAAGGGGAACATGGATTTTGATCTTCTGAATTTCATGCTCAAAGTTAAAAAGGGAAGGGGGCTTCAAAATTTCTCTCACCTATGGGACAGGATCTTTGGCTATGGGTGGGGGATTCTGAGCTTTCTTTTCTTTGTCGTTGTCTATTGCGTCTTTAGCAGGCTTCTCTGCTCTGGGAGATGGATCAAGGACATCAAACTTCCCTTCTTTCTTCTTAGATATAAGGTTGTATTTACTTGGAATATTATTGGCCTTTTCCCCTTTACTTAGCTCATTTATTTGACTGTTCATGAGGGATTCCTCGTATGTGGATTGAGTTAAATGAGGAAACAGGGAGGTGTCTCCAACACAATGGATTTTAGGATCAATCTCAAGCTCTTGTTCCTCCCTCTCATCCTCAGTAACAAGGTTTTTTTGGAGAGGGTTTTGAATTTTCTGATCATTTCTATATATGCCCCTTTGTTCCCTTGGCATGATCTGAGGAGCATTGTTATTCGACCTCCTGAAGTTGCCTCTGTTATTGATATTTTGAGGATTTTTGTATGTCTTATTCCCTTCTAATTCCAACCTTTCCATTCTAGCCAAAAGTGATTTTAGTAACTTGGTTACTTCATCCATTTGATGGAGGGGGGCAGAGGAACTGGAGGTTGAGGCTTCAACTCTTCCCCTTCCTATGTCTCTATCAGTCTTATTCCTGAGTTGGTCAACTACCAATATGTTAGACTCTACTTCTAGGGCTTCATCTTTCATGTGAGTTAAGGAAGTATCTCTTCTCTCTCTTAACAGGAGGAAAAATTCAGGGTCAAAAGCTCTGGCACAAGTAATTTTGGTAGAGGCCTCTATAGACTTTATCTTAGCGGGAATTTTATTGTAAATCTTGTTGAACCTTTTGGAGAAGTCAGAGACAGACTCTCCCTCTTTCCTCTTTAGGGAATTGAAATCTGTGATATAATACATGAAGTCCTTTTTATCCTAGCATTGTCTCAAGAAAACATCATCAAGATCCTCAATCCCAGTGATGGATCTAGGAGCCAGATCTCTAAACCACTTTCTAGCTTCTCCATCAAGACTGTGAAAAAAAATCCTCATCCACACATATTCATCTACTATGACATAGTTATCAGCATAACTATAGAAAGTTGCAAGGTTCTCCTCTGTGGTTATATCTCCCTCCCCTGTAAACTTGGGTAGTTTCTTAAGGTAGCCACCGACTAGGAGGGAATTAAGAGGTTGAGGCAAGACTAAGGGGGCATATCTAGCAGCCACTATGGAATCCATTCTACTTATAGAAGGATTAGCACCTGCCATAGCTATGATAGGTGGAGGAGAATTAGGAGGATATGGGGTTCGAACATGGGCTACTAGAACTAAGCTACAACAAAGGATTTGAAGAAAAGGCTACAGGGCTTGAGGGAGTAGGCGGTTCTCTTTGAACAACAACAACCATAATAGGAGGAGGGGTAGTAAAGCCTAAGGTGGGAAAATCTTTAGAGGTGCTAGGTCTAAACTACGATACAATTTCAAGGGAGAGATGAGTGACAAGGATTTCTCCCTCCAATATCGGACCAGGAGGGGAAAACTCAACAGGAACACTCCCAAAATTTAAAGTTCGGGAAACTCCAACAGACGGTATAACAAGGAAATGAGAAGAAGAAATTGGAGTTTCTAAAGAAGTACCATGAAAATTATCAAAAATACCTGGTTCAGCAGTAGAAGTTCCTTCTCAAGGGACCTTTCCCTTTCTGATAATTTTCTCTGGGTCAACTTCAAGTGTTTCTAAAGGCAACTGTGGAGTAGACCTCATGTGTCTGCCTCTAGAAGCCACAACTAAAACAATGGAGTCAACAGTGGATTCATAGCAATGGATTCGTCAGGTGCACAGCTACAATCTTTGATGTACTAAGTTCTAATGCACCTTTAGAACTAGTAATCTTTGTCATTTAATCCCAGGGAAAATATTCAATTTCGTCCCTGACAGCGACACCAGAAATGTTAGCACCAGAAGTCACCCCTTGATTACGGCAGAGGTAAACCTGATACCCATAAGAGTTTATGTCACAAATTGGTTAAAAAAGGGTCAAATGGGCACAGTCTCAAGAAAATATCATTTTAACTCAGAAAATTGGACTGATATGCACGAGAAGGTGAGGTCTTGGTTTAACTTCAGACAATAAGTTGTAGTAAGGGTGAGTAGGAGGAAGACTTTGGTGAGAAAATGCAAAGGTATTCCAAGGACATCAAGACTTTTGACAACCCAAGGAGGAACAATTTAAACACAAGAACTTCTTGAATTTAAATCTCACAGAAACTGAAAGGAACTGTAACAACAATGTAATCAAACTTTCATCATAATGCAGTCACAATAGTTCAAGTGAATCATTCAACCATGAACTCTTTTAGCATCATCAGGAAACAAGAGGAAGTAAGAAAGATGATTATCATTAAACAAGAAGTTTCAAGTGCATATACATAACCAGATAACCAGAGAGTTTATTAAAACTTTACATTTCGGGAGCTTTGCACTACCATCGAACTTTACAAAATATAAAAACTAAGTATATATACTCAAAGCAAATCGCCCCCTACAAAAGCGTCATGATTTGGTCACTGTATTCAAGGCTTCACATATTCTTCTTCTCCTATCAGACTGCACATACATTCTTATCTCAGACGCGATCTCAGATCAGTATGGGCTTTGCAGAAAACTTCATTGACAGAGAGACCTTGGGCTGACAGCCTGCCTCCACGGCTGGCACTCCCATGCTTTCCATTTACAGGGTGAAACGAGGTTTCAACTACCTCCCCCTACTTCCATTAACTAACTTCATTAGGATCGGGGTGGATCTTGAAACCCATGAATTTCCAGGTGAGCACGCAACTTTTTTGAGTCAATTCTGGTGGCTCGAGGCCATGCAGTCCTTCTCTGTTGCCGACTCAGGCGCTTCGATTCTTTGTGTGGATCCCTTTCATCACCCTATGTGACCGCGGGCTATGACCTTACGCTTAAACAAATGGATTTTCTGGACTTTTCATATCGGGAGTTCTCACTCCCCTCGATTCACAATGTTCTGATGCCCGAATCCACGAAACGGTCCATCTGGATCAACGGTGGGATCTGCCTTGATTCGGATGGCCACGATTAGTTCCTCAAATGCTTCAACCGCCTGCCACTGGACTGAAGCCTACTTTCTCTATGGCCCTTCTTTTCAATATGAACTCAATCTGTGACTGTGGGCCCAGCTCATAGGCACGTCCCAATTTCACGTTTCACGATTTCACAAGGTTCTTCATGCTTAAACCTTTGAATCGTGAAATCACGATCCCTTAGATCGAGGGCCACACATCTCCTTTGATCAGATGGCCCAGATCACATCGACATTTTGGGTCTTGGGACTTCAGGATATGGATGCCCCTTTATGAAAAGAACCTCGAACTCCCAATTCCTGATCCTTCAAAATTCGTCGATGTCAGATCAACAGCCCTCGACTCTTCCTGATTGGATAGTCAAGATTTACTTTTTCATGAATCCTTACTGAATAGCTTTACAACATTTTGAACTCCTGATTCCCGTGCTCACTTTCCTTCGTTGAAGAATGAACTTGCTCGCTCGTTTGATTTGCGTCTTCATCAAACCACCTCAAGTGTTTCACTCAGTGGTCATGATTGTGGCCTGTGAACAATTACCTAGGTGACTAGGTGGAGGCTCGGGGAGAATACGAGGATCAGTGCCAGAGGAAAAGGGATAAATGCATCGACCCTAGGGAAAAAAAAAATGCTTATGGTCGATGGCTTTCAGGTGGTCTGACAAGGAAAATAGGTCGATCAACTGGATGAAGACAAACGGAAGGAAAACCACAAGACGAGAGGAAAAATTACAATCGGGTCTGCACAGGAAGGAAAGACAGACCAAATTACAGACCTGGGAAAGAAACACGACTCTAAATACCTTGACAAGTTTATGTGCTAACATAATGGTCCATATTCTCTCTCACATTTTGTGACTTCTCAATTTCGGAAAACAACTCCTTCCATGCTTCAGACTCCCAATTTCTGAGTTCCCGAAATCATCTATCAGCTTTTGATCTTCTTTGTTAATGCTTATGGTCGCCATCTCTCCTGATCTTCTGATCATTTTTGACTTGGAATATTTTCTAGGTAATCAAAGGCAACACCCCATCCAGGTTAGGACCATCCAGCTGGGCAAGCTCCTTGCATTGGAGACAAAGGGGTAAGCTTTGGGACTGCCTGGAATTGTGGAGAATGATCTGTTGGATGGAATCAACCCCTGCATTGGCCAGTCTATTTACAAATTTATTTTCACTTCGTCGAATGTGTGAGGGGGTTAGAGTAAGAGAGGGTCTAAGAAGTGCCTGGAAGTTGTAAAGAGGGCCAAGGAGGTGCCAAATGGGAGTGATTTTCCCTAGATCTCTTCCATTCAGGATTTTTGTTACCAATTCTATTATGATTTTGGAGTCTCCTTCAATGATTAGACAAGTGAGGTTTTGATCTAGAGTCATTTTCACTCCTCTGATAAGACCCAAAATTTATGTTGAATTGTTGGTGTCGAATCCTAGATTTTCTGCAATGAGGCTTTGAATTTGGCCCAGGTTGTTTCTTATGATTTCTCCATAGCTTGAGTGTCCTAGATTTCCCTTTGATGCACCATCAAAGTTGATTTTATGGAATCTGAGCGAGGGGGGAAGCCACTTAGAGGGACTGAGGGCTATTGAATTTGGGGGGGGGGGTGCTTAAGAGGGGTGGAGTGTGCAAATGATAAGCCCCAAGAGTTGAGGAGTGAGAGCTCACCTGGGTCAATGAGGAAGTCTTCCTAGGTCCACAATTGTAGCTGAAGAGTTTCCTGGAGATGTGAGAGGATTGTATTCCAAAGGAGGGTAGGAGGAGAATGTTGGGAATGAAATATTTTTCTGTTCCTCTCTTTCCATAGTTGCTAAACTATGAAGCCTGGTAAGGGTTTCCAGGTTCTGTTCAGGATAGGAATTTTGAAGGAACCAAAACCCCAATCCCTGATGGTGCTTATGATGTTGTTTTTAACTCATTTGGTTCTTCTCATGAGTTGAGTGGTTAGGTTCCAGATGATCTCACTGAGTGGGAAATTGTTTAGGAGGTGCTCCATGGTTTCTTCTTGGAGATGGCAGAGATGGAAAATTGAGGGGCCAATGAAACCTCATATTTGAAGATTGTCCCAGGTTAAGATCTTGTTCTGAATTAGAAGCCAGAGGAATGTAGAGATTTTGGGCCAGAGTTTTGATTTCCATATTGTTGTCCAGATGTTGTCTTTTTGAAGATTATGGATTTTACCTTGTAGAGTGTATCCCTCCTTGAGAGTGAAGCTTCCATGAGGTGTGTATCCCCATATGAGAATGTCTTGGTCTGTTCTTTTCCGCATTCATCTTTGGAAAGTTGCTTGTTTCCAGTGTTGCAGGTCATAGTCCCTAGCCACTTAGAGTTCCTGATGGGTAGATTTCCAGTTTTCCAGGGAGAACTGTTGGGGGTCTCTGTCCACAAATCTGCCAGTTTGAGATCAGTGGAAAGATATTGAATGTGATTTACATAGGATTGTATATTTTATTCCAGTTGTAGGGGTGGCATTTTCTACTAGGAATCTGTCCAGAATAGGGCATTCTGGCCATTGTGAACTTCCCAGAAAGCATGTTCCTATATGAGTGGTCGATTTTTCCAGGATGCATTTCAAATGTTGGAGCCTTGAATTTTCTCATGCATTCTTATAAGATGGATTTGATGTGTGTTTGGGGCATATTTTCATTTCCATATTTTTTCCCAAATCTATGCTAGTGTTTTGATCCATCTCCACCAAATTATTTATCCCATGATGCTATTTAATTTTCCAGGGTCTCGTAGGCCTAGACCACCTAAATATTTGGGATTTAAACTTTGTCCCAGCTGATTAGGGCCCATTTTTTGTCTGGTTTGTGTCCATGACAAAGAACGTTCCTTTGCAGATTCCTCATTTTCTTTATGACCGATTGGGAGGAAGCTAGGTCTGAGAAGAGGTAAGCAGGGATGGCTTGGAGGAATGACTTTAAGAGAATGATTCTGATTGGAAGGTTGAGGGAGCGAAAGGTCTAGTTGCTCAGATGGTTGGTAATGGAGAGTAGGAGAGAGTCCCAAGAGATGTTTCTAGTTGTTGAGTCAGAAAGAGCGAGCCCCAGGAAGCAAGAGGGCAGGGTGCATATAGGGGTATTCATAAGTTGAGAAAGGTGTTGTTGGATCGCTTTAGGAGTATTGAAAAATAAAATCTACAACTAGGGTAGATTAAAGGTGGTGTTGGAGGCTTCGCTGAAATCAGATAGGATAGAATTTAGTTTATTGGATTCTTGCATGGTGGGGGTGTTCAATAACAGTGTGTCATCGACAAATTGGTTGTGGGAGGCTACCAATTGTAACCCATGAAGAGGGAGGCCTTGGAGGGATCCATTTTGAATTGAAGCCTTGATATATCGTCCTAGGCCTTCAACCATTATGACAAAAAGGAAAGGGGAGAGAGGGTCTCCTT
>ML859556.1:30302-46100 GCA_009831015.1 Picea engelmannii | reverse complement strand
GCTAGAACCCTGCTTTGCACCCTTTCATTATAATTGTAACCCTTTGCCTCCTATATATATATCAAGGAGAACTAGTATTAGGATCATATTGTCTCATCCCATATTGTGTTTTGAAGTTTATATCTTGTTATGGAGGTTTCCCCCTCGAAGTGGACTGAATTTTATTGATTTCTTATCATTTTTAAGGCACTGGGTCATAACAGTTTCTGCCAACTAACTTCCAACTCTGTTTATGACATTGTTGAGGACAAGATATGAATTATCTTACTCAATCATTTTCAAATCTTGCCTGGCTAAGACAAGATAGTCGGAAATATCACCCTATGTTTCATAGCCTCAAAAATATTTCCCAATCCACAAGTATTAATTACAAGGGTTTAGGTTGATTTTTTAATGAAAAGATTGTTGCAAAATAACATAATTTTTTTTATGTAATTTTCTAAAAAATATACAAATTACAGAAAGTAAATGTGGAGATCAAAAAGAAAAAAGTAACCAAGTCACATATACATGCAAATGAGACATAATAGCAATCTTCTTTATTTCATTCCAAGAAATCAAAAGTATCTTTCTCTTTAGAAAGTCCTTGTGAGGGCATGGACCGAAGTCTAATTTAGAGAACCCCAATGAAAACCATACAAAAGGACTCTAACAAGAAGTAAAAACTGAACTTTATAATCTGGATCAACTTGCCACATACTGCTGCCAATTTGACTATGCAAAATATCCTTTATCAGCTATGAAACTTAATCCATAAACAAACAAGTATACACAGACTATCAAGGATGGATCAACACCTCTAAAACAAACATCTGAATGATTTGGTTAAGTTATGAACCTTGCTGTCTACAATAGGACCCTTCTATCAAAAAGAGAATTAGGCTTTGAATGAACTTAAGAATGAATGAAAACTGAAACTATCTCATGAAAACAAAAGAGCAAACCTTAGTCTTTCTTTCTCCTTCTATTCTCCCCTTGTTTCTTCTTCTCATTTAGCATTTATGCCTTCCAAATAAGTTAAAGTAGTTCAACTACTTTCTTTAGTTAAGTTAGTTTAACTTAAATAATTTAGTTTAGGAGAGATAATAATAATAATAATAATAATAATAATAATAATAATAATTAAGGGTCTTTATTTAATAATAACTAGGTAGGTGGGACCCCTTTTGACTCCCTTCTTTTACTCTTTTCAAATTATAAAATAAAACACAATTGGATAATCATTTAAATAAGTGCCACCTTGTAACTCCCTTAAATACCTTCAAAATTTGAATATTTAAATATCAGAAATAATTCAAATCATATCCAAAAATATGTAAATATACACATGATCCACATTATCCCCAAAAAATAGCTTGCTGTCCACATTTTCTGCAGACCACTGTCTTCAATAACTCAATAATAAAAACACATAAATTAAAATCCATACTTGCCAGAGACAATCCTTCTTTTATCACTGTTTTCCCCTTTTGACTTCCCGAAAGTAGCCTTAGGTTGATTTGAACCTTGAGGCTGTATCTCACTAATAACATGGGAAAAATCATCCTTCAGATGCATACGAGAGGACACTGATTTTGAAGAGTCATTTGAAGGAGAGGAAGGGGAGGCAACAACGTTTCCTTTATCTTTCACACGGGGGACATTAGTTTTAAGCTTTTTACTAGCATGAGAGGATTGAACATGTGAATGAACATGGGCAATTTGAACATTAGGATTTACAGGTGGTGGTGGAGGTAATGAAAAATCGGGCCAGTCACGATGGTGAGAGACAACCGGATTGACAATCTCTTGCCATCCATCATTTGCAGGAACTTCTGGTTGCAAGGACACATGAGGAGGCACATGAATACCAAGGATATTTTTCGGCTGGAAGGGAGGTATCTTTGGTTGGGGTTGTACTATCCCTTGCCTAATCCAGTTGAAGAACCTAGCTTTGAACAAATGGTTCAGTTCTGGGGGGTCATCATCAAAATGAATGGAGAAGCTATGCTTTCTGGGCCCTCTATTCTAGTTACCTCTTCCTCTGTTATTTCTGCCATGGCCGCCCCTGCTGAAGAAACTCATCTTGTATGCAACAATTCATCAGTAACTAGCCCTTAACAAACCATACATGACATTTTTCTTGCATGAAACAAATTTATCTTAGGAGTTGACTCAAGACCCATGCAAATCCATCCATAAGAAATCATTTTATAATTTCCAAGTGAGAAGGGGGTGGATAGGGTTCATGGGACATATGGAGGGAGTGTAATGAGCGAAAAAGTGATATGATGAGAGGGGAAAAATACATGAGTACTTCTCAACAATAAATAAAATAATTTAACTGTGCAATCAAATACCAAAAACATCAGTTGCCAACCATTACTGTGCCATATCCTTTGTCACTGTTATCAAAGTTTTTTAATTTATTTTATAGAACAAGGCTTGTTAAAATGAAATTGGGATTATGCGGGGGATATAATGAACAAAAAAGTGGTAGCATGACAGGGATGCAATATGGATACTATTCATATAAAAATAAACCAAATCAAACAATTAAACATAACTCTCTTCAGACCACCATAATTCAATCAACATTCACTTTCAAAATCACCATTTAAATTGTCACTTATTTCTACAGATCGCTTGCCGGCTTCCAAAACATAATTGATATGCCCATGAATACTCAATTACAATAGCCTTTGCATCTATATAAATTTAATATAACAATCATGACAACAATGTTACCATTTATATGATAACACAACAACCTTTTGAGCCACAATCATTCATATTCTGATGCTAAATCCTTTTTTTTTTTAAAACCAAATAGAAATATGCACAATGATTCCAACCATACACATCCAATATTTATTCCTTAAAATCAAATTAGAATAGGTCCAATATTAACCACCATTATCCATTATCCAATAATGGATAATGGTGGTTAATATTGGACCTATATTTCTTTCACACACATGTGTCTCTTTAGTCGGGCCCTCTATTTCTTTCACACACATGTGTCTCTTTAAAAATATAATCAACATAGGGATTGATTCAAACAACGTTCAACAATTAACATGCAACCATGAGCCCAAACTTCTCATAAATTTAACATGTACAAACTTCTTTTAAAAATTGCCCAACGCGAGATAGAGCCAAATCGTGGCCAATCGATCAAGCAAACACACAATTCTCCTTATCCTTGTCTGGATTTGCAATGGTATCAAGATCGTTATTAGGGTTTAAACAAAACACACAAAGAGTAATAACAGATGGCTCAATCAAGGGATAAATCCTCGAAGACACAGACAACTCATGCCTCTTTCAAATTCACCACAGACATATAATATTTAACAATATTCTTGACAGTGAGGGTTATCAAATGATAGTCAACCACCTTCAACATAGAACGAAAGGAAACAAAGTCTTAAAAGCATTGTAAAAAGAATTCCCAAGCACAACCCGTGGCCAACCAAAACACATATACAAACCTTCCATTTAAAGTTATGGGTGATACTAAACCCGACTGTGCAATGCTTCCCAACAACAACGATAATGAGGGCAACACCATGATACATAACAACTCAGGGCTCGACCAAGATATGGCAAGAAACACTCCAACTCTTAATAGTTCACATTGCAACCCGGAGAACCAAAACATATCACCCACAGAGATGAAAAGGAGTGTCAAAACTTAATACCAAGACTGGTTGCAAAACCCATGCGCAAAGCTCAGAGCTTGCTAAACTATAATCATAAGTTTCCACAGAGAACCAGACCAAAGACCCCAAACTGACCGAACATGCCTTTCTATGATTTAACCAATAAACCAATGCACATATTACACACAACAAAGAATATCCATTCCTCTTCTTTAAAAATCCAATAGTCTAGAATATTCATAGAAGAACCCATAGACAACACCAATACACAGTCCAAGAAACTTAAGAAAAACATAGACCTCAAGCAATTATGAGCCAAAAAATCGATTCATAACACAGAGGAACCATCATGGATGGAAAGATAAGGAACCATACCTGGAAAATCTTGCTCAAGGGAGAGAATTAGACTGTATATTCCTTCACAACCAAAAATCGTGGAGCATCAACAACAACCAGAGCCAAAAAACCAAATGAAAGTATGGCTAGGGTGACAGGCCTCAAGGGTTGTTTGAGTGACGTGCAGTAAATGCATGTCCCTTCCTTCCCCAACTTCATTCAATTCAACATACAAGCCAACCAACTAACCATAACACTAACCATTAAATCAACCATATATTTCATTGCTATATCCCATTGCATAGTGCACCACCCAAAGTATTGTCAACCCTTTCTTTAAAAAAACAACAACCATATGCTATAACGTTACCCCATATGCATCATATATCTTTTAACAAAGCGCATATCTATAGCAACAAGGGTTTATGCACCCTTCGTTGTCACAATAATACATAGCATTTGAGTTTGTATATTGTTCTTTTGTTTAAAAGAGCTCCCATATCATCCCCTTGTATAAAATCATATGTAAAATAATTAATCCATGTTTAATGCAATGCCAAAACAGAACCTGTAATAATCCTTTTATCCATTGGACTTCCATAATTTGCGAGTGATCATCAAAACCATCTAGTCATGCAATAATCAACCAATCATATTATGTCGCCATAAGGACTAAAATCATGACTTGAATCATCAACCGTAGAAGACTGTGCTGGCATCATCATAATAGCAAACAAAATATATAAGTGCAACATATGCATCATGACACCACTAGTCTAAAAGGGGGTCCCACCTACTAGTTTATTATTATTATTATTGTTATAAATAAATAATAGAGCTTGGCAATCATTTGCGAACATATTCATCGTTGCGATTTTAAGCGTCAACATACATTACCCACGGTTATTTTCCCAAACGTATAGTTGTAGCTTATTATGCAACAAACCAAATTATTTCACCAATTCTTAATGGTGTTTCTACAGGGTAATCACACAATCACATGACATTAACCATTAGCAAATACACTAATGCGAATGATGGTTGTTGTAGGTGAATCATGAAACAACGATCCAATCAAACAAGTAATGGAAGACAATGAATGAATTTTAGTGCTACGGTGAACCAAAAAATGGATTGGGAATGTGGTATTTGCAATTAATTATCAATTGGGAAAATTCTTTGCCTATAACAAACAATCACTCAACATTCCCACAATTCAATCGTGGTGTTGTTATGTGTGGTTGTAGGTAAATGCTTCTATGAATTAGCATAGATGATACATTGCAATTGGGACTGTGGTTACTATTGTAATCTAACCACCAAGAAAGTCAACAATATTGCAAACATTGTATAGGAATATGGTTTCACACAACCAACTATTTAAGCAATGAAACACATAAAAAATAAACCAACATGCAAAGTAAAGAAGTTGTGATGTCAATCTATGTTGTAACTAGTGCTCCACATAGCACACAAGAATATATACAACAAAATAATTGAAGGAACTAAGAACAAAACAATTAAGAGCACCATAGAAAATGGATTTTTACCCTGAATATCTAAATGGGAAAACACACATTCAATGAGAGGTTTTATTGTGCTAAGAAAATTGTTTGAATGGTGAGATACACTCTCTCACACAGATAAATCATGCATTTTAACTCAATTGCAATGTCATGTAGATTGCTATGGCCTAGATACAACCTTTTCTCTTGTGGACACACTCAATATCTTCTTCGTCCTCAGATCTTCAAGCATATTTCTTCTTCCAAGTCCTTGGTACCTCTACTAGTGCTCTTCTTCTTCCCAAGTTGTTTCCATATCTCCTCCTCTAATATTATCCTTTGTCACTAGCATCACTAGTTTAATAAAGCTTCCTTGGAAGGTTAATCATCAAGATGATTCATTTCATTTTTCATGGCTTTAGCTTTTGAACATTTAATTCAAACTTTACAAATTTATAGTTCTATTACAAAGATTAATTTTAATGAGATATTTTTTTGGATCCTTTTTTTATCACACCTCCCCATGAGGATTTTGCTCCCCAAAAGCTTCAATTCACACTATCTTCTTATTCTTTTGTAGTTGCGTGATTTACTCCTCAATTATAGATCAAATCCATCTCTTTGTTGTTATGGAGTCTTAAAGAACCATGTTGAGTCATCAATTTATATTAATCTCCGACAGATTGTTGGTCCCATTTTTCCACCTTTTAATACCATTTCCCCCTATTATTATCTTGCTATTACACTTAAACCACGCCTCATTATTCAAAGAACACATGTTCCTAAGCCCAAAACCTTGCAACAATATTTAAAGAGGTAATAGTTTCTTATTGTAATTAATTTCCTAAGTTTCTAATAGGTTTAATGAGTTTTTTGGGAACTAATGTTTGCCTATGAAGAATTGCAGTTCAGTTCCTGCACCCACTATGGAGTTCATGTACCTAGGTTTGAAGGTCCACTTGCATGTGCCTAGGGAGACAACGAGCATATGGATATTGTAGATCCAGTCCCCAGCATGGTTCATGTGCCCTAGCTCAAGATCTAGATCCTTCATGAGAGAACCAGGGCCTTGTCAAAGCACAAAGTCAAAGTTCCTTATGCCCAGGCCGTTTATGGGAACCGCCCAAAACATAGATGAGATGCTATTTGTATGCATTATTTTATATGAATAGAAACAATATCAAAACTGCTTCAATCCAATTGCTAAAGATACTAGGTCAATCGTGGATGGTTACTCTCAACAGATCTGATCATTGCCTTGTCCAATTTGGGCATTTTGTTCACAAAATCGCAGGGGCATAACCTTATCTCCATGTGTAAAGTTATATATGTATGCAACACTGTAATGTAATCAAGTTAGAAAGAGACATAGAGAGAATCGATCCATGATATTGTAGTTGTTCATTTTGGGAGCCGAGAGCATCCTTGGTTATTGTATTTTTCATTCAGAACTCAATTATGTAATGGAGCACATGTTGTGAGTGCAAACTTTGTTTTTAATGAAAGCATTTATTTTATAATTCGTGGTGGTCCTCTAATCGTATTCTTGTAGGTTTGTAAGGTGTGCCACCAGTTGGCAAGGGCCCACCACCTAGGAAGCAAAGTTGTGTATATGTATTATTAGTCTAGTTTCATTTATGTAACAATAACTTGTTTCAACAACAATTTTGTTTGTTTATGTTTCAACATAATTTCACAATTGTAGTGATTTTTAACCTGTGTATTATCTATTGAATCATTTTTGTCATTCCTTGTTACGGTTTATGTGATTAGAACAAAGCTCTTGAGTCCATCTCCAGAGATAACTAATAATGACATATGCATATTCTCGGGGATAAACATCTACATTTGTGTGGTTTTCCATTTCATTGGAATCATAGTCTAGCTCTATGGTTAATTCAAGTTTTGAAGTTTTATTTGTAATTGCAATTACACATGCTTGTATAAGATCAATTCAATCAATAACACAAAGTCACCAAAGTATGGAACTGTCCTGGATCTTCTTGTGAGAATTGATCCCAAGGAATTTGTAATTGTCTTTTAGAAGTTTTCAATGTCATATTAAATACACAGTTAATACTAAACGATGTATGACAATTGAGTCACATCTTTGTGTAAGCAATCTGTTTATATAGAAGAAGTACCATACCACCATAAGTTCATTACATCAAATGTATTGATTGTGAGTTTAATCAGTAGAATAATTTCTCATAGGTTTTACTTTTGGACTAATAAACTCAATCTAAGATCAATAATGTATGAATGGAGATTCAATACTTTCACAAGTCGACTGATTAAAGGGAATGGTTTGGGTAAAAATTATGATCATAGTTAACACTCTGTTTCATTATTTTTTTTTATAGCGATTGGGATTCTTGTTGTCAAATCTAACCTCATATACATAAGCATGAACACTTAGCCTATCAAAGTGAAAAATTGAACCTTGGATCCTAGAAGGAGATTTGATGAAAGAACTATTTATTATTCTTTGCTTTTTAGACTCTTTATCATCTCTTGAGTAATTATTTTGTGTGTGAACCCTTGACATCCATAGATTGAGAATTAAGATGAGAACAGATCAAAGAACATGATCATGCATAGATCAAAGATCTATGCATGGCATATAAAGTTATTAAGTTTCTTCTCATACTTGATATTCATTTTGTGGACCAAGTTAAGTTGTTTACAAGGTTTGCTTGATGGTATTTTGATGAATGATTAGTTTGAAGTGTGGTTTGCTCATCTCCTAAGAATATAGAGTATTTTGAAGAGTAGAGTAGTTTGGACTTCAACCTTTTTCCTACACATACTATGTATACAACTCACAAGTTTACGAACCGTATTGACAAGTAAAGGGTGTATTAAAGTAACCATTAATTTACCCAACATTTTTGGCGTCGTTGTCGAGGAGATGTTAAAAATTAAATGGTAGAAGGGTAATTTAGTTAGTTGTTTCCATTTATTTTTTCTCACTGCATTGCATATTTTATGGAGGACAAGACAAAAAGACACCAAGGCATCCTCAATTCTGAATTTCTGCAAGGGTTCTAGCCCGCCACATTCACTTTGGTGAGTTTATCCAAACCCTTTTTTGTCATGTAGTTGACTAATGGTTAGGACTAGAGATAGCAAAGGTAGGTTTCTTAAAGCAACTAGTAAGATTCCAAGTGATTTATTTGGTAGTACTAAAATCCCCCATACTAACCCAACTGAAAGGTATAAAGATAGTTATTTGTAGGAAGGAGAAGGTTCTACATCAAATGTGATTCCAGAACATACCACACCACAATTAGGGACCACCATTGAAAAGGTGCGGGAAGTACAAAGAGAAAGGCCAGACAAAAGAGTTGAAGGCAACACAACTGGTGAGCATGCTCCAAACATTGATGCAACATTAAACAAACAATCAATCTAGAGCATATTTCCAAACTCTTTGGATCATCCCATAACGCAGTCATATCACAAATATAAACTATAATAATAGGAGGGATACCTAAAGTACATCTTGAGGATAATTTCATTGTTCATCAAAATCCAATTAGTGAGCCACCCTTCTCTCCAAACTGGGATAAGAAACTAAAGCTACTTGATTTCATATTATTTGGAAGCATGGCAGAAGAAGAAGAAGAAAGAAATGTGGAGGTAGAAGGAGAAGCAACCTTTGGGTTCCCTATTCTTGATCTAACATCGAATGTAAATATGAATAACATTCCTCCAATGTTATTTCTAAATTTCAGAGGTACAATCACTGAAGATCTGGATGCCTTTTTATTTGAGTTTGATATTCTGTTTAGAAGCTATAATTATGTAGATGATGCTCATAAATTAAAATTATTTCTTGCAAATTTGAAAGACTCTGCCTTGAGATGGTTTATGGGACTTCCAGAGTATTCTATTAGGTCTTGGGAAGAAATGAAAACTACCTTTTTAAAGAAATACCAAGATTATTGTAGAACCAGAGACTCACAGAATGACATTTTTAAGATGCAACGACAGGATGAGGAGAGTCTTGAGGACTATGTTGAGAGGTTCCTAGACAACCTTCAGAAGACTAAACAAAATACCTTAAACAATGATATTGTTGGAACTATTTTTCCAAAGGGGATACATAAAGAGTATATATAAGTGCTTAATCTTATGAGTTATTGTGATGTTCTCACTTACCATTTGCAAATATTTGTGATCTTTGCAGGAGATATTCAAGAAGTAGAGCCAAATCCGGTAAGGGAGTAAGAGATACTTTAATAAGAGCTAATAAATCTGCTTTTGGTGGAGTGACAAGGATAGAGTTAGGAAACTTATTAGAAAAAATTAAAACATACATCCTTGGTACTATTAGATCGCAATTAGATACACTTAAAATAAAAAGTAAACAATAAGAAGAAGAAGCAACTTAACTATATTTTGTGCTAGGTGTAGAAAAAGGCATCCTTTAAGAGGGTGTCCATTGGATAATGTAAACGTGTGTGCTATTTGTGCATATAATCATGATACAAAAAGATTCCTCTCGTTGTCGAGACTCCAAGCTATCTAATGAGGGAGAAATGGGCCATTTGAACCATCTTTTCAAGCTACACAAAGAAGGCATTGACAACCGTGCCCACATGGTATAGCACAAGACCCTTCATTAAAATTTTATACATATTATAATGCTTATCCTCAACAATTGAATGTTCTGATGACTTGGAATCCTACCCAAAACCAGCCTTGGAAACAAATATGGAAAGGGAATTATGGCTCCACAAATTCATTATCCCACTTATCTACAATTTCCACCACCTTACCCTCCAATGCAAGCACAAGTAAACCCACCTCAACCAACAATTCCTCAAATTCCACAACAATTACATTTACCTGCAACTCAAAACCCTCCAGGAACAACACAATTACTCGCTTAGTTGGTTCACAATCCAAATAATAATAGCACTCAACCCATATTCAATGCTGAGTTGCAGACCTTTCCAACTTACATGATCACCCCAGTACCCTTGCAAAACATACATTTAAGGTCAGGAAAGGTCCTCCAGAACGAAAACCCCACAATTGTCATTGAAGAAGAACTTTAAGAGGAGGAAACTCCCATCCAAACAACCAATGATGACTCCCCTTCTGATACAATTTTCACCACCACACAAACATTTCCTATTTTTACTTCATAGCAACCTCAGGCACCCAAAACTCCTCCATTCCTAGAGAGGTTTTCCTTAGAGAAACCTTTGGTCCTAAATTTGACTTGGAAACATAATTGAAAAATGTTTGTGTGAAAATTCCCTTATTACAAGCAATACAAGATGTTCTTATCTAAAAAAAGACAATAAGGGAATTATGTGTTAATAAACCCGGGGAAAAAAGGAAAGACCCCCCTCCAATTCAAGTCATGGGTCAATTAGTTGAACTTGTGTCTGGAAAAGTTATGATAGAGAAATATGTTGATCTTAGAAACATAGTAGTCATTATCCACATCAACAATTCTCCCTTGCCAAACACCCTAATTGACCTAGCAACACTAATAAATGTTATGACCGTTATAATTATGGAAGTGTTACAATTAGATGGACTCCAACCCACACCCACACTGCTTGAACTAGATGATAGATCCTGAATAAAGCATGTCAGTGTCTTAGATGATGTCATTTTCACCTTGGCCTCATGGGAATACCCCGTGGACTTCTTAGTTATTCAACCCAAAAATACCATGGAGGATCATCCCTTGATTCTTGGGAGACCCTGGTTAGATACAACCAATGCGTTGATTGGATACAAATCCAGGGGAATGACTATATCAAATGGGGCATCTATGAAGAAACATGTCCTCTATCCACCTACAAAACCAATAGTAGAATATCCCTTGTGGGTAGAATATCCTTACAAATATGAAAAAATCACACAATCCCTTTTAACCATCGAACAATCTAGGGGTTTGAAAGAACAAACCGAGGATAATTTTCTAAGCCAGTTCATCTCCACTATAGAGGATGCACAATATATTGAATCACCCTCTCCATATGATCTCATATTTAGTAATGATTTTTAGGAGAATTGTGATTTAGCAAGTTCATCATACCTTCCTATGTCAACCATTAAAAATAGTTCTGACCCTTATAGTGTTCCTATTGAGATAAGCCCTGGTAAATTTTTAAACATCTATTCTCAACTGGACCAAGATAAAAAAGAACAATTGATTCGAGTGCTACAAGAACAATCTAGTGCATTCACATGGGATTACATAGACATGCATCACATTCCCTTTGAAACTTGCATACACCATATCTATACTCATGAGAATGCTAGATCTATCCAGTAACCAAAATACCACATGAACCCCACTCTAAAAGATACTATGAAGGAAGAAATCCAAAAATTACTGAATGCCAACTTTATATACCCCATCTCCGACAACAAGTGGGTTTCACCACTTGTGATCGTGCCCAAGAAAAATGGTAAATGGAGAATATGTGTTGAATTTAGGGAGATTACTGAAGCAACTTTGAGAGATTATTTCCCATTGTCATTTATTGATAAGGTGTTGGAAAACTTATCAAACAAACAACATTTTTCCTTCCTTGATGGTTTTAGCGAGTATAATCAAATACATATTTCACCGAAAGACCAAGAAGAGACCACATTCACATGTCCGCGGGGGACCTTCACCTATAGAGTTTTTCCATTTAGTTTATGCAATGCCCCTGCCACATTTGAAAGGGAAGTATTAGGCATTTTTTCTATTTTGATTGATGAGTGTGTACAAATTTATATGGACAACTTCTACGTTTATGATGATACTTTTAAATAAGCACTTGATAAATTGGAAAAATTCTTGATCAGATGTCAAGAAGCTTACCTTGCTTTAAGTAATGAAAAGTGCAGGATGTTATCAAAATAAGGTATCGTTCTCGGCCATCACATATCTAGTGTAGGTATCAAGGTAGACCCAACTAAAATCAAATTCATCACAGATCTTCCAGCACCATGATCACAAAAAGAGGTAAGAAGTTTTTTGGGTCATGCCTATTACTATAGGAGATTCATTGAAAATTTTACGAAGATGCAACACCAATCTTCAAACTGATTATTAAAGATATTGATTTTATGTGGGATTCACAATGTCAATATGCATTCGAGGACTTAAAAGAAAAACTTTCCAGAACACCAATACTTAGGGGGGGGCAACTAGACCCTCCCTTTTCATATTAGTATCAATGCTTCATACACAACCCTCAGAGTTGTTTTAGGGAAAAAATAATATCGATTATCCTATGCCATCTATTTGATAAGCAAAAACTTGTCACCAATCGAACTCAATTATATAGTTACTGAAAAGAAATTCCCAGTTGTTGTATATGCCATAAAGAAATTTAGACATTATATAACGATTTAGTAAGTCTTTATTCACACATACCACTACGCCATTAAATTATTAATGAATAAACCAATCACCAATGGTAGAATAACTAGATGGTTTTTATTACTGGAGGAGTTTAACATCACTATAATAGATAGGCCTGGAAAGTAAAATCCTGTTGTAGATTTCCTCTCCAGAATCTAGAATGGTAGTGATAATGATCTTGTAGATGATATTTTTCCTAACTGTTATAACTAGGAATCACCCTCAGATTGCATATAAGGTAAGCCCAGTACCCATCAGGTTATGTGTAAATGTGAATGAGTTTTAAAGAGTTCAAATGGACAAGACTCAAGATAATAATGTTCTAACTCAGAAATCTGGGCTAGCATGCACAAGAAATTGAGGTCTTGAATAACTTCAGTCAGTAAGTAGGAGTAAAGGTGAATAGAGGGAAGACTTTGGTGAGGAAAATGTAGAGGTCTGCTATGGACATCAGGTCTTCAATCAGTGCAAGGAAGAAAAAATCAAACACAAGATCTTCTTGAATTCAAAGTTTAAGGAAATTGAAGAACATCATAATAATACTATAATCAAACATTCATCATAATATCACTACAATAATTCATGTGAATCATTCAAGCATGAATATTTCAGAATCAGAGGCAAATAAGCTGGAGTAAGAAAGATGAATTATATTAATCATGAAGTCTCAAATCAAGTACATAACCAGATAACCAGTAGCTTCATCAAAATATTACAAAATAAGGGAGCCTAGCTCAACCATTCGAACCTACTAAAGCATTTAAACTATCTATTTATAATAAAAAGGAAAGGCAATGGCTGGAGGTGCGAGCTGGCCTTCCTCCCATGAAAATCTCCAAATAGTTATTTCCTCTAACAACTGAGCTAACAACTGAGCTATAAAAAAGGAAAATGTTGGCCATTGATCCAACCAAATTTGAACTGACTTGATCTTCTTTGATGCACATTTCCCTGCATGCCAAGTTTCCTTTAGAGGCTTGAACACTGTTATCATGCTACTAGCTACCATCTCTGCCTTTCTTCACATCATTAGCCACTCAAAAAGATGATAATTTGATCCCCTTGATTCCTGGTACCCGTTGGTAGCATCTTTCGTTAGCAAGATTTTGTAGCGTCCCCACCAAATTTCCTGTAATTCTGTAGCGTGACCTCCAAAATAGGCATGCCGAAATGGGTAGCGCCAGGCCTATATGTCTCTGCATAGAATTTGACCTCTGTCAAAATTTTGATAGCGCTCGCTTGTGTAATTCACTCTCTGTTAAAATTTCAGTAGCGCCCGCCTGTGTGTCTGCGTGCAATTTGATAGCGCCATCATTTCAATGTTGACAGATTTGGTAGCACCCCTGGGAAGTTAACAATGCCATAGCTACATTATTCTTAGGCAATTAGGCAACATTATAGGTAGCAGGCTGATAGAACATGAAAATTAGACAATTCTATAGCGCCATAGCGCTACAGAATGTCTGCGCTACTACTGTTGAAGAGATTAACTCTTTGCAGAACACCAAAAACTCTGAGAAATATGCATTAGAAACCTGTATAGCTTGTATAGGTGGCATAAGTAGTATTTCCTCAATTACTTATCCTTGCAAAAAGGGGCCATTCTAAAAAATGGAACTCACCTTTCACCAATTACTTCATCAACCTGACACTCCTTCTTGTGGAAGGAGGACTTCCCTTTCGCATAACAACATGCTTCCCTTTAGCAGTAACATGCTTCTTCACTAGAGTTATGCTTTCCTTGGCTACTGGCTTCTCCTTTTCAATAGCAGTGTCAACCAACACATTCAAGTTTCTTTGAGCCATCTCATCTTGGAATTGTTGCAACTTTGCTTTGAGATTTTTGTTCTGAGACTGAAAGTCTCTGTTTTACCTATAGAGGTTCTTGAGTTGCCTATGAAGAGGTTGGGCTCTTCTTGCTGCAAATATTGCTAAGTCAAGAGTGTGGCTGTAACCATCCATGATCTCTTTCATCTTAATTCTTTCAGATAGGGCTTCAGATTTCAGATGAGTCACCTCCTTCCTAGCTTCCATGAGTTGTTTAATCAATCTTTTGAAGGTTTGATTGCTAGGTGGAGTAGTGATGTGGACAATCTCAACAAGATTTTTTATGGTTTCATCTTGTTGCTGCACAAGGATTATTTCTTCTATCTCAACAGGCTTCTTAACGCCTTTGCCCTTATCTTTCTTCTTCTTTGGAATGAAAGCCACAGACTTCTCAATGAATTCACCCTTATCCTTCTTTTTCTTCAGAGTGGAAACCTTTGGTAGGACCTGTTCTTCAACAACCCCTTTGAGAACTGATGACCTTGTGAAAGGATTTCTGATCTTGGTGCTAGCTGCTGAACGAGATGAAGAGAAGTGTAGTTTCCTTCCTTTCTTGGTTGTGGCTTTAGTAGAGGAAGGGAGCTCTTCTAGTCTTGGTGCAGGAGGGGGTGAAAGGTCTCTCTTTGGAGAATGGTAGGCCTTCTCCTCAGTTCTTGCAACTTCCTTAATGGATTCTTGATCTTGAATAGGGGCCTTACTTTTTCTTTTCTTGCTGGCTCTTGTTGGAGCAGAACTGGTGGATGGAAAAGGGCCTAGTATCTATGACTGAGGAGTTGTTTCAAGATAAATTCGTGAGTGCGGACACAGACCAATCTCCCTAGATCCACCTGGATCTAGAACAAAGCAAGACAGAATACTACTCTTTCCCTAGATCTAGACTATTGAATGGACTAAGAGAAATGGATAGTGGACATACCTTATGAATGCTCTCCTTAAATCTCTGTTGTTCCTCGCTTCTCTTCGATGCTCTTGTGTCGTCCAATCACAACAGTACAAACCAATCGAAGTACAAGAAAATTAATATATTCAATACCTAGTCTATACATGTGATCAAGGAATCATGTAATAAGATGACATCATCATTATGGGAAAGGGACAT
>ML859556.1:0-20579 GCA_009831015.1 Picea engelmannii | reverse complement strand
TAGATCTCCTTTCAATGGCTTCTAGTTCTGACACACACACTTGCTCATGCATGAAGAAAATCAACTACTTATGATGACCTTGCTGTTGTCTCTATCTGCTGCAGCATCAATTCTCCATACAATCATGTACCAATTCTCCAATAGATCTCTTAGGTTTGCCAACTTCTTGTTAACCCTTTCCATGAGTATTCTCATCAATTTATAAGAGAGAATAGATTAGTTGCTAGGATAAGAATGATCCCAATAAATCTGGAATGCCAGCTTCTGAACAACCATTCGAATACCAACTCACCCTTCTAGAAGATTCCCTTCTAGAAGGCTCGAGAATCTTAGCTTTTTCCTTTGTAAAAAGATGTCCGCGCCCTGGCAATGATTACAATGCGAGAAGTTCACACCCTAGATGAATGCAGCATGCGAGAATGTATCATTCTCGCAGGAGAGTATATATGCAGCCTGCGAACTATCTTCAAAACATGATTTCTGGAAATAGATAAGAGCAACCCTTTTCAGGAAGGAGTTCTTTAATGAAGAGTTTGGTTTTCTATCATCATGACATCACCATGACATCATCACAATGACCAAAATTATGGATAACAGGAGTAGCTGCTATGTCTAATTTCGTGTGAGTAGAAACAATGAAGTGTTCCCATGAGATGTTCCTCTTTCTCAGCTCTTCAGAAACCAACATTCTAATCAACCCAGAATGAAAAATGCTAGTATCCACAACGTTTGATTTGGATTGAACCCTGTCTAACATTTTTCCTATGTTTCTTAGCAAATAGAAGGGAATGTTCATTTCAACTTTGGTAGTAAAATGTAGCAGAAGCCTTATATGGTACTGATATAGTGTATTGAAACTCCCCTCACATGTGAAGTGCCTTTGAATGATTCTCAACATTTTATCAAACTCTCCAACCAGATGACTTGTTGGTACCCCTTTGGACAGATTGTCAGTTTGATATTCAGGCTTAAGGAAGTCTTTGGAAAAGGCTGCATCCAAGGCCATGGATTTAAACCAATTCTCTCCAGTGATAGGGATCCCTGTAGCTGCTGAAATAGAGGTCCCAAACACCTCAAATTCTAGGTCCCCTACCTTAGTTTTCGGGACATCAAAATGTAAGGCAAATTGCCTTACCACCTTAGGATGACCCCTCTACATATTTTGGCAGAAAGTGAGGCATCCCACCCTTTGAAAAAATTCTCTATCCATGGGCTCTGCCTCAAATAAATGCATGTCTACAGGCTCAGTTCTAACCACATTACCTCCCTTGTGTGACTACTTCTTCTAAGGAGTCTCCATAATTTAAGGTGAAAGGCTTAAAAGACATGGTGAAGTGATGGCTATGAAACAAAGAGTCGGAATTCAATAAGAGATAGTGAATAGTGGCTACCCCCTTCCAGGAATCTCCCCTAACTCAACTAGTTGCTAGCTTAGGAAACAATGGCTGTGAATTTCCCTCCCTTTTCTGTTCATAAAACTTAAAAGATGAGGAATAATAAGGTGAATAAGGAGATCACTGTAATTGTCTTTGAAAACTGGGTCGAAACAGTCAAATTCAAAAGGTAGAGGAGGCAGGGGAAAAAAGGCAGCATCATTTTAGTAGCGTTTCTGGGTAGCACACTGTGCATACAGAAGATAAAGCTTGGTTAGGCACTCAAAAATCAGAAGCATGGTGAATAGATGTCTTAAGACTAATAACTAGGTGATCGCGACTGCATGTTTGAGTGGAAGAAATTGATAGGAAAGTGTGAGGGAAAATACCTCCAATTATTCAAGCACGATCGCTACCCAAACTCCAAGCGATAATTACTCGAAATTTACATGCAGATGAGGGAAAACATGGAATACTTGGAGAATGATGATAACTCGGAGTTTGAATGAAATTTTAGGAGAGTATCATGAGCAAATCGACCTCCGAATCCACTTCAACATATGATCCTGTAGCGCCGCTGCCAACTGGTCTGAACTGGTAGTTTTTGCAGCACATAATTTTGAACTTTCAAAATTCAAAAACTGTTAGCAAGCTCATAAAGACTGAAACCTCGAAGGCATCCTTTAACTAACCACAGTGCTGAAAACAAGGAAGAGATGACATCAATGCAATAATAACAAATCATGTTAAAAGATGAAGGACATGGAGTGCATTATGAAAATTCCTAGTGAGTTGGCAACGCTCCCTTTCAAAAATTATTTGACCGGTAAGCATAGGACAAAGTCACAACATGGCAAGGATATGGAGGCATGAGTGAGGAGGGTGACATGTCAAGTCAAGCTGGTCGTGGAGTGAGTCGAACTTAGTGTCAAATCATGAAGGGGATCAAAACATAAGTCATGAAAATGAACCTAGGCCAAAAGTTTATGTGAGGATCAAAATTTGAGCCATGTCTTAAGCCTTTATTCATTAAGGTGACCTAAGTAAATCACACCTTTAAGAAACAAATCAAAAATTAAAAATCTAAAGGCTTAGAAAAATAAAAACTAAGGGCTAAAGACCCAAGGCAACTTAGTGTGATAACATTGGCTCCACAGGAGATGACATGCTCCCTGCGATCTGCCAAGAACAAGTAGTTTCAATGCCTTATCCTAGGGCTATGGAGTCAGTTATTAAAAAAAAATAAAAATAAAAGAAAGATGATATTTACAATGGCATGGAAATCCACTCATGGCTCAAGCAAAGTACTTTTTCAGAAAATGCCCATTGACGGGGCCACCAAAAACTTCTTCATCCTCCAAATTCTGTAACTTGTAAGTTTTATTCGAGAATGCCTTAGAAATTTTGAAGGGACCGATCCATTAAGATTAAAATTTATCGTGCTTACCTTTGTCTTTCTTTGGTGCATCCCACTTGAGCACCAAGTCTCCCAGCTGGAAATCCTATTTATTTACCTTCTTGTCAAAATCCTGTTTGATCTTCTATTGATGGCTATGTGCTTTATCCAGAAGCTGCTCCCGAGTCTGTTGCACTTCTACCAGTTGCTGTATTCTTCTAATCATATCATCCGGATCTCCTTGGTAGTCTTGGAAGAATTTTTCCACAGGCAAGGAAAGATGAGAAGGAAATATGGCCTCAACTCCATACACAATATGGAAAGGAGAAAGACCAAGGGATCTCTTTGTTGTCACTCTGCCAGCCCACAAAGCAAACTTGAGATTTGAATCCCATGCTTTCTTGTTGTCCTTTAGCAGTATTTTGATGATCTTTATAAGGCTTTTGTTAGAGGAATCTGCTAGTCCATTCCCTTGGGGGTACTAAGGAGTAGAGCGAATCAATGTGATTCCAAACTGTTCACATAACTGGATCAATGGTTTAGCCTTGAAAGATGCAACATTATCAGTGACAATTCTGTTCGGACAACCAAACCTTGCCATAATATCCTCAAGAAAATAAATGATCCTTTTGTGGAAATCATTCCTTGTAGGAATATCTTCTATCCACTTAGTAAAGTAATCTCTGACAGTCAAGATCCACCTATGTTAAATACTAGAAGCAGGATGAATTTCCCCAATAAAATCTAGGCCCCACTGTTGAAAAGGTCCTGAAGTTACCACATGCTTCAATGGCAAAGACTTGAGCTGCTGCTTCCCAGAAAATTTCAAACACTTGACACAGGCTCTAATCTTAGCAAAAACATCGATGAATAGAATAGGCTAGAAGTACCCATACATGAGAATATTATATGCTATGGTCCTCCAAAAATGATGCCCCCCACATAAACTTCATGAAAATCAGACATAATTTTTTGGGCTTCTTGTGGGTCTAGGCATCTCAAAAGCACTCCTAAAGGATATTTCCAATACAAGACTTGATCAATAAGACAATATTTAATTGATTTGAGCTTTAAATCTCTCACCCTTTTCTTTTCCATACCATCGAGAGGTTGCAATTTCTGCAGAAAAAATATAATGTCCTTGTACTAGATGCAATTTGCCAATGGAGGGCTGGCCTAAGAACCATCGTCAGACAATTCAACCTGCTGATTTCCTAAGCAAGTGTTGATGAAATTTACCCCCAAATCTGAGCAATTAGATTCAACCAACAACTTGGCTAAACCTTGGCCTTTAACCAATTTGGTGGGATTAATCTCAAGATCAAAATCAAGGATTTTAGCAATTCACATGCTCCTTTTACCATCTATATCAGGTTGAATGTGAATTTCCTTTATAGAAGATGAAGGGACATATGCAATGACTTTTGAGTGCAACACATAAATTCTTAAAGCCTTGAGAGCTTTAATAAATGCATAGGCCTGTTTATCCATGATGTCATACTTTAATTCAACATCTCTCAATGCTTTGCTGAAAAAAAATGGGATGTTCTAACCCTTCAACGTTCTTTTGCAATAAAACAACTGCTACTATGTCAAATGAAGCGAAAGAAAAAATTAGAAAATCTTTGAAGTAATCTGGACTAATGAGCACAGGTGCTTCAGTCAAGGCTTTCTTTATTTGATCAAAAGAATTACAGGATTCAATAGTCCATTTGATTTCATTTCCTTTTCTCAACATGGCTGTAATATACTTCACCACCTCAACAAAATTTGAAACAAACCTTCTCAAAAAAATATTTTTTCCCAAGAAAGACTGAACTTCCTTCTTGGATCTAGGGAGTGACAAGGTTTGGATAGATTCTATTCTGCTGGAATCAATCCTTACCCCTTCAGCCGACACAATGTGCCCCAATAATTTTCCCTCCATGGCAAACAATGACTTTTTTGGGTTTAAAGAGAGACCAAATTTTCTGCATTTCAAGAAGACCTTTTTAAAATGATCATAATGTTCTTTATCAGATTGCGAGAGAAATGTTATGTAATCTAAATAGATAACTACAAACTTTTCCTTCTCTCCAATAAAGGCTATGTCCATGGCTTGTTGAAAGGTCGCCCCTGTGTTCATCAAACCAAAGGGCATCTTAGCGTACATGAATGTACCCCAAGGAGTGGTAAAGGCTGTCTTCTCTCTATCTTCTAGTAAGACAAAGATCTGATTGTATCCAGGAAATCCATCAATCATAGACATCCTAGATGCACCTGCCACCCTTTGTAATATGTGCTCCATCTTGAGCAAGGGGTAATTATCCTTTTTAGAGATTCTGTTCAGATTCTGGAAATCGACACAAAGTTTGATTTCTCCATTCTTTTTTCTCACTAGGACCAAGTTGGCCACCCATTCATAATACCTCAAAGGAATAATAATTTTAGCATCTAAAATCTTTTTTACCTCTTTTTCCATCAAAGGCAACAACATAGGATTTATTTGTCTCAACTTTTGCCTAAAAGGTTTGGTCTCTTCCTTCAATGGGATCTTGTGCTCTATGATGTTTGTGTCGTATGTTCTGAGATCTTCATAAGTCCAAGCAAACACATCAACAAACTCTTTTAGTATCTCAACATATTCAACCCTCTGCTCCCTTGACAATCTTCTTGACAACTTGACATATTTTGGATCCTTTTCTGTACCCACATTGCACTCAGTTACATCAACATCATCAATTGACCCTTTTCCCTTCACTACCACATCATTTTTGTCAAATAATCTTTCCAAAGGAACTAGTCCTTTTGGAATGTGGTTGCTAGGCAATTGAACAATATGATGATTAGCAATTTTGTTAAGAAAAACATCAACATGAGGATTATTTTTAGAGTCATGATCTTGATCAATGTGTAATGCAAAAAACTCATCAATAGTCTCAAGGAATTTTTTGATCTCAAGATCATCTTCAAACACCTTCCAATGCTTGACATTGTTAGGAATAGAGGGTCTGTATTTGACTTCTACATCATACTTGAGTTTAGGTGGCAAGGGGACTCTAAAATTGCTTGCTAATACAACCAAAGAATCAACCATGGTATTCTCTTCTCTTGGAATAAATGAAATGTTGAAAGCTAAGAAAAAACTGTCAACTAGTTTCCTCACTTCATTTCTATAAGATCTAAGCTTGGGGTGCTTAGTTTGATAAATATTTTTGATCTAATAGACGATCAATTCAACATCCCCAAATACTGATAGCTCTTCAATCCCCATGTCTTTTGCAGCCCTTAGACAAAGATATATTCTCTTGAGCAGGTGAAACAAAGACCACTCTAGCACCAACACCTTCCCTAGAAGAGTCTCCATCAAAGAACATCTTCCAAACAGAGGTGGTCAGAGGAGAATATTCACAAAAGGTAACTGACTGTTTTCATATTTCAAGGGGAGGTTTAAGAGCATCAGTGAGCTACAAGATGCTGGATCCCAAATCAGTATCAAGTGCAAAAATAGGATTATTTGTGGGGTTTTCTTCATCGCTAATAATGTAGGCCAAATGAGCTTTCGTGTAAAGTCTTCTATGCTCCTCCCCAAACACAGGAATGGTAGCATATGAGAGGTCCATCTGCAAGGTTCCCCCAAGTATTTTTATCCAAGATATTGACAAGAGCATGCCAAAATTGGGGGGAACATCAACCACCATGATATCCATGACTACACTTTTCATGGGCAACTTAAATAAGGTCACAACCAGATCTCTAATGACCCCAAGACACTTCACTTTCCTAGAGTCAAAATAATATAAGTCATGGTAGGTCTTTGTGATTTTTAATCCAAGTTCATCCATAACAGTTTTGGGCATGAGATTGTGGGATGTCCCTGAGTCCATCAAACAATTATGCAACACCTTATCATGTATGTTCAGTGATGTATAGAAGGGAGGAGATGAATCATCTCTATCTTCTATCAAAGGTCCTAAGATGACTGCTGGGTTTTCATTTTGCAAATTTACTGAATCAATGGAACTTGGAGAAGATTCGGGCTATAACATTTTGGAGAGATACTTTTTAAATTCTTCATTTTTTATCAATTCCAAAAAAGGTACAAGGATCTTGATTTTTTGGATCTCACTCTCAAAACTGAAGGAAGGTGAAGATTTCAGGATCTCTTTGGCTTTTAGGGTAGGATTTATGACCAAAACTTAGGGGTTTTGAGTATCTTTTTCTTTGCTACCAACTGTCATAGCCTTGGAAACGTTTTCTTTTTTGTAGGCTGATCGGAAGCATCAGTTTTTTCTTCATTCTTTTTGGATCTCAGATTATATCTACTTGGATTTTCTTTTGCCTTCTCTCCCTTACTTAATTCATTTATTTGAATATCCATCAAGGATTGCTCATATGCATATTGAGTCAAGTGAGGAGATGGGGATGTATCACCTAAGCAATGAATCTCAGTGTCAACTTCTTCCTCCTCTCCTTCTTGATCAACAACCAAGTTGTTTTGTAAAGGAGTTTGTACCTTTTGATCATCCCTATATTAGTTTCTAGGATCTCTAAGAAGGATCTAAGGAGCATTATTGGGTCTCCTGAAGTTACCTCTGTTATCAACATTTTGAGTATTTCTATAGGTCTTTTTTCCTTCAAGTTTTAACTTCTCTATCTCAATATAAAGGGATTTTACTAATTTGGTAAGTTCATCAACTTGAGGATGGACCATAGGGGAATTAGAGGTTGAAGCTTCAATTCTGTTTTTTCTTCTGTCTCTATCAGATTTCCCCCTAAGTTTGTCAGATGTCACTATGTTAGATTCTACCTCCAAGGCTGCATCTTGCATATGAGCCAAGGAGGCTGATCTTCTTTCTCTCAGTAGAAGGAAAAACTCAGGGTCGAAAGCATTGGAATAGGTGATTTTTGCAGAGGTTTATGTAGGCTTTATCTCAGTAGGGATCTTATTGTACATTTTGTTGAATCTTTTAGAGAAGTCAGAGACAGACTCCCCCTCTTTTCTGTTTAGGGATCCAAATTCTATGATATAATACAAAAAGTCCTTTTTACCCCCCCAGTGCCTCAAAAAGGCATCGTCTAACACCTCAATCCCAGTGATGGATCCAGAAGCCAAACCCCTAAACCAATTCCTAGCCTCACCCAAAAGGCTTTGGAAAAATGCTCTCATCCACACATCCTCATTTTCACTATTTTGATTGTCTGCATAACTGTAGAAGGCAACAAGGTGTTCTTCAATAATTATATCTTCTTCTCATGTGAATTTGGGCATGTATTTTAGATAATCTCCAGCAGGGAGAGCATTCACTTGTAGAGGAAGGACAAGAGGTGTGTATCTTGCAGCCACTATGGCATCCATCCTATTTCCAAGAGGGTTAGTGCCTGTCATTGGATTTTGGACTCTAGGTGAACAAGGAGGAGAAGGAAAATTGACTGTGTGCAACTTAGGAGAAAAAGGAATGTGTAAAGGGGGAATTTCAGTTTTCACAGCAGAAGGTTGAGTCTTGGAAGAAGATGGTATAGTCTGTAAAGGGGATGAGGTTTACTCTTCTTTGGCTGCATAAATTTTGACAAGAGGAGGAGTAGAAAAGCCTAAGGTAGGAAAATATTCAAGACTCTCAAGTCTAAACCACTTTACAATGTCATGGGAAGCAAAGATTTTAAAATTTTCTTCTTTCAAATCAGGTTCAAAAGAGGAGTATTCAATAGGGAAATTTTCAAAATCAAGATTCTTAGATACTTTAGTAGAAGGTAAAGGAATATTACTTGATAAAACAACTGGAGTATTAAGAGTAGAATCAAACAACTAACTAGGAGCACTTGTAGCAGCAACAAAAAAACTTTCTTGAGAAGATTTTCCCTTCTTGATTATCTTCTCTGGGTCAGCCTCAGGTGGAACCAAAGGTAGTTGTGGAATTGACCTTGTGTGTCTACCTTTAGGAGCCAGATATGAAACAATGGAATCACCAGGTGCAAGCTGCAATCTTCAATAGACTGAGTTCCAATGCACCTTCAGAACTAGTAAGTTTTGTCGTTCAATCCCAGGGAAATGTCTTCAATTCATTCCCCGACAACGAAGACAAGAATGTTAGCACTAGGAATCACCCTTAGATTGCATAAAAGGTAAGCCAAATACCCATCAGGTTATGTGTAAAAGTGAATGAGTTTTAAAGAGGAAAAATGGACAAGACTCAAGATAATAATGTTCTAATTCAGAAATCCGGACCAACATGCATGAACAATTGAGGTCTTGCCTAAATTCAGTCAGTAAGTAGGAGTAAAGGTTAATAGAGGGAAGAATTTGGTGAGGAAAATGTAGAGGTCTTCTATGGACTTCAGGTCTTCAAGAAGCCCAAGGAAGAAAAACTCAAACACAAGATCTTCTTGAATTCAAAGTTTAAGGAAACCTAAGAACATCATAATAATATTATAATCAAACATTCATCATAATATCGCTACAACAATTCATGTGAATCATTCAAGCATGAATACTTCAGAATCAGAGGCAAATAAGCTAGAGTAAGAAAGCTGACTTATATTAATCATGAAGTCTCAAATCAAGTACATAACCAGCTAACCAGTAGCTTCATCAAAATATTACAAAATAAGGGAGCCTAGCTCAACCATTCGAACCTACTAAAGCATTTACACTATCTATTTATAACAAAAAGGAAAGGCAACAGATGGAGGTGTGAGCTGGCCTTCCTCCCATGAAAATCTCCAAATAGTTACTTCCTCTAACAACTAAGCTAACAACTGAGCTATAAAAAAGGAAAATGTTGGCCACTGATCCAACCAACTTTGAAATGACTTGATCTTCTTTGATGCACATTTTCTTGCATGCCAAGTGTCCTTCAGAGGCTTGAAAACTATCATCATGCTACCAACTACCATCTCTGCCTTTCTCCACATCATTAGCCACTCACAAAGATGATAATTCGATCCCCTTGATTCCTGGTACTTGTTGGTAGCATCTTTCGGTAGCGAGTTTTTGTAGTGTCCCCACCAAATTTCCTGTAATTTCGTAGCACGACCTCCAAAATAGGCATGCCAAAATGGATAGCCCCGAGCCTGTGTGTCTCTATGCAAAATTTGGCCTTTGTCAAAATTTTGGTAGTGCCCGACTGTGTAATTCACTCTCTGTTAAAATTTCAGTAGCGCTCACCTGTGTGTCTGCGTGCAATTCAGTAGTGCCATCATTTCAACATTGACAAATTTGGTAGCACCCCTGGGAAGTTAGCAACGCCATCGCTACACTAGTATTAGATGATTAGGCAGCGTTATAGGTAGAAAATTGGTAGAACATTAAAATTAGACAATTCCGTAGCGCCATAGCGCTACAGAATATCTGCGCTACTACTGTTGAAGATAATAACTCTTTGTAGAACACCAAAAACTCTGAGCAATATGCATTAGAAATCTGTATAGCCTGTATAAGTGGCAGAGGTAGTATTTCCTCAATTACTTATCCGTGAAAAAAGGGGCCATTCTAAAAAATGTAACTCAGCTTTCACCAATTACTTCATCAACCTGACACTGCTTCTTATGGAAGGAGGACTTCCCTTTGGCATAACAACATGCTTCCCTTTAGCAGTAACACGCTTCTTCACTAGAGCTATGATTTCCTTGGCTACTGGCTTCTCCTTTTCAATAACAAATTCAACCAACGCATTCAACTTTCTTTGAGCCATATCATCTTGGAATTGTTGCAACTCTGCTTTGAGCTTTCTGTTCTGAGACTGCAAATCTCTATTTTTCCTATAGAGGTTCTTGATTTGCCTATGAAGAGGCTGGGTTCTTACTGCTGCAAATCTTGCTAAGTCAAGAGTGTGGCTGTAACCATCCATGAGTTCTTTCATCTTAATTATTTCAAATAGGGCTTCAGATTTAAGACAAGTCACCTCCTTCCTAGCTTCCCTAAGTTGTTTAATCAATCTTTCGAAGGTCTGATTGCTAAGTGGAGTAGTGAAGTGGATAGTCTCAACATGATTTTTTATGGCTTCATCTTCCTACTGCACAGGGATTACTTCTTCTATCTCAACAAGCTTCTCAATGCCTTTGCCCTTATCTTTCTTCTTCTTTGGAATGAAAGCCATAGACTTCTCAATGAATTTTCCCTTATCCTTCTTTTTCTTTAGAGTGGAAACCTTTGGTAGGACCTGTTCTTCAACAACCCCTTTGAGAACTGATGACCTTGTGAAAGGCTTTCTAATGTTGGTGCTAGCTGCTAAAGGAGATGAAGAGAAGTGTAGTTTCCTTCCTTGCTTGGCTTTGGCTTTAGTAGAGGAAGGGACCTCTTCTAGTCCTGGTGCAGGAGGGGGTGAAATGCCTCTCCGTGGAGAATGGTAGGCCTCCTCCTTAGTTCTTACAACTTACTTAATGGCTTATTGATCTTGAATAGGGGCCTTACTTTTTCTTTTCTTGCTAGCTCTTGTTGGAGCAACACTAGTGGATGGAAAAGGGCTTGGTATCTGTGACTAAGGAGTAGTTGCTATGTCTAATTTCATGTGAGAAACAACAATGAAGTGTTCCCATGAGATGTTCCTCTTTCTCAGCTATTCATAAACCAACATTCTAATCAACCCAGAATGAAAAATGATAGTATCCACAACCTTTGATTTGGATTGAACACTGTTTGACATTTTGCCTATGCTTCTCAGCAAATAGAAGGGAATGTTCATTTCAACTTTGCTAGTAAAATGCAGCAGAACCCTTATATGGTACTGATATAGTGTATTAAACCTCCCCTCACATGTGAACTACCTTTGAATGAGTCTCAACATTTTATCAAACTCTCCAACCAAATGACTTCTTGGTACCCCTTTAGACAGATTGTCAGTTTGATATTCAGGCTTAAGGATGTCTTTGGAAAAGGTTGCATCCAAGGCCATGGATTTAAACCAATTCTCTCTAGTGATATGGATCCCTGTAGCTGCTGAAATAGAGGTCTCAGAAACCTCAAGTTCTAGTTCCCCTACCTTAGTTTTCAGGCCATCAAAATGTAAGGAAAATTTCCTTGCCACCTCAGGATGACCCCTTTGAATAATTTGGCAGAAAGTGAGGCAACCCACCCTTTGAAAAAATTCTCTAGCCACATGCTTTGCCTCGAATAAATGCATGTCCAGAGGCTCGGTTCTAACCATAGTACCTCCCTTGTGCGACTTATTGTTCTAAGGAGTCTCCATAGTTTAGGGTGAAAGGTTTAAAAGCTATGGTGAAGTGATGGCCAGGAAACAAAGAGTCAAACTTCAATAAGAGATAGTGAATAGTGGCTTCCCCCTTCCAGGAATCTCTCCTAAATCAACTGGTTGCTAGCTTAGGAAACAATGGTTGTGAATTTCCCTCCATTTTTTTGTTCACAAAACTTAAAAGCCGAGGAATAATAAGGTGAAGAAGGAGATCACTGCAATTGTCTTTGAAAATTGGGTCGAAACAGTCTAATTCAAAAGGTAGAGGAGGCAGGGGAAAAAATGCAACGTTGTTTCAATAGCGTTTTGTGGGTAGCACACTTCCCATACAAGAGATAAAGCTTGCTTGGGCACTCAGAAATCCAAAGAATGGCGAGTAGATGTCTTAAGACTGATAACCAAGTGATGGTGACTGCAGGTTTGAGTGGAAGAAACTGATAGGAAAGTGCAAGGGAAGAGACCTCCTCCAATTATGTAGGCACGATCGCTACCCAAAGTCCAAGCAATAATTACTCCTTGAAATTTACATGCAGATGAGGGAAAGCATGGAATAACTAGAGAATGATGATAACTCAGAGTTTCATCAAAAGTTTAGAAGAGTATCACTAGAAAATTGGCCCTCGAATCCACTTCAACATTTGATCTTGTAGCGCCACTATGAATTGGTAGATTTTGCAGTGCAAAGTTTTGAACTTTCAAAATTCAAAAACCGTTAGCAAGCTCATAAAGACTGAAACCTTGAAGGAATCCTTTAACTAACCACAGTGATGAAAACAAGAAAGAGATGACATCAACACAATAATAACAAATCATGTTAAAAGGTGAAGGACAAGGAGTGCGCTTCGAAAATTCCTAGTGAGTAGGCAACGCTCCCTTTCAAAAATGATTTGACCAGTAAGCATAGGACAAAGGCACAACATGGAAAGGCTATGGAGGCATGAGTGAGGAGGGTGACATGTCAAGTCAAGTTGGTCATGGAGTGAGTCGAGCTTAGTGTCAAATCATGAAGGGGATCAAAACATAAGTCATGAAAATGAACCTAGGCCAAAAGTTTATGCGAGGATCAAAATTTGAGCCATGTCTTAAGCCTTTATTCATTAAGGTGACCTAAGTAAATCACACCTTTAAGAAAAAAATCAAAAATTAAAAATCTAAAGGCTTAGAAAAATAAAAACTAAGGGCTAAAGACCCAAGGTAACTTAGTGTGATAACACTAACGAACATATATTTTCTGTTTCTACTAACTCTCCATGGTTCGCAGATATAGAAAATTATTTGGCCATGAGGAAAATGCCTCAATACATTTATTCATGAGAAAAGCAAAAAATTGTCAATCTCAGTGCCAACTATTCAGGGATCAAAGGTGACCTCTTCCATACTAGACCAGATCTGATTATTGGAAGATGTGTACGGAAAGACAAATGTTCAACATTTTGTGAGCTTTCCATGATGGTCCATGCGAGCGCCACTTTGCTGACAAGAAAACAACCTATAAACTTATTCATCAAGGGTATTACTCGTCAACGGTCTTCAAGGATGCTAAAATATATGTAAGGAGTTGTGACAACTGCCAAAGGACAGGGAGGCTCATACAAGCTGACAAAATGTCCCTACATCCACATGTAACGATTGAGCCCTTCAAAAGATGGGATCTGGACTTAGTAGGACCAATCTCTCCCGCATCAAGAAAGAAAATATATATCTTAGTTTGTACATGTTATGTAACCAAATGGGTAGAAGCAAAATTTCTATATCAAGCTAGTGAAAAATGTGTTGTTGATTTTGTTTATGAAGATATTTTTAACCGTTTTGGTGTTCCAAGAGAGATTGTGAAAATTTAGGGAGTGCATTTCATGTCAAAGTTGATGCAATCCATTACACAAAAATATTAGATAAAGCATCACAAATCTTCTCCATATCACCCCTAGGCTAATGGACAGGTAGAATCTACCAATAAGGTTCTAGAGGCCATTCTAACCAATATTGTACAATTGCATCATAAGGATCGGGTCGACAGACTTCCGTGGCACTGTGGGCATACAAGACTGCATGGAGAAGCACCACGGGACTCACCACCTATGAATTGGTATATGGCAATAAAATTCTTCTGCCCATTGAATTTTAAATAAGGACCTTCAGAACAACAATGCAGTTGGGTTTAGATTTGACAAAGGCTCATAAGCAAAGGGTGGCACAATTGAATGAGTTTTATGAAATCCAACATTATGCCATCCAACATACCATCCTTGTTGAGGAAAAATGGGCCAGGTGGCATGATAAATTCATTAGAAATAAGGTCTTCAAGCTTGGTGACTAGGCTCTCCTCTTCGACTCCAGATTCAAGAACTTCATGGGTAATCTTTCCACACGATGGCTAGGACCATATGAGGTTGAGGCTGTCTTCGATAATGGCTCTGTGAGAATCAAAACAATAGATGCAGATCATATCTTCTTCGTGGTGAATGACCACTGGTTAATATTGTACCACAAGCCCATGACCAAGGAAAAGTTTGTTCAAGATATGTTACAACATTCAAAGATGGAGGTTGTGAATATGGGGTCTCCTTCCCCTTCTCTAACCTTTGTTTGAGTTTTCTCCCAATTTTTGGGTATGTATATATGTATATGTAAAATAAAAAAATAGAAAATAATTAATGTAAAGAAAAAAAATTAGTCTAGTTATGAAAATCAGCTTGTTGGCGTAGCTAAACATGGGATTGCTTGAAAACTAGGTTACTGGCAGGCAGGTCCACAGTAAAATTTGGCATACAATTGTTGGTTCTACTTCGTGTTCTTCAAATCGTTATGTGTGTTCTCATGTTAGATGATGGGGAATTCATTAAGGCCCTCCTTCTAACAAAATTTTCCCCATTGACTCCAACACATTATCTGGGGTCAAAGTTAGAGGTTTTTCATGGTACCTAGGGACTTGCATACATTAATGGCAGGTTCTCTTGTTGGGGCTAGTGGGGATTAATCAATGCTCCCTATTTTCCAGATCCTGTAGATGACTCGACTCCAACTCCTTTATTCATACCTCGCAAGATGTACCAAGGAACCTCGACTCTCATTGACATCAATGGTGAGCAGTCCCACATTGGTTAACAACATCCATCATTGGCTAGTAATCCAATGATTTATTTCTATGTTCAACTTCAACAAATTTATTCAAATAGATAGAATTGTGCCAATACTGGGTTTCCATGAAGATCATTTGGTTCGTGGTTCTAAAAACAATTTGCAATGTGTGAATAAAAGGGTAATAGGATGCAAGGTAGTTGGAACAAACATGTGCCTCAAAAAGAGGGGGTTATATCTTCCTTTAGTAGGTCTCCTGCTGAGGGATCATATCTCTTCCTTGTTACAGAGCTTGATGCATGAGTCTTATTCTGTCCCCCCATCTCCTTGCTTTAGTGTTATCGCTACAGTCATTTTCCTCTCACGCCATCATCATATCCATTTTCAATGGCAGATGTGATTGGGTGGCCCAAATTAGCCACCAATACTCATTCATCACTTTTGGTTTCAAGTTTGGTTTTGTTATTTTCATCATGCATAAGTTTAGATTTTCTAAGTTTTTCTAAGAGATTCACAATATGTAAAGAAGTTAAAATCATCGGAATAATTCTCCTAATTTTCTATTAGCAACAACACTTAACTTCATCAGCTCTAGTCAAAAGCAAGAAAATTTGACAGAATTGGTACAAGAACTATAGAGGAGGTACAAGAAATCCTGTAACTATATTTTTATGGAACAAAGACAACGAGTCATAGAATTTCATTCATTAGTCTAGGGATTTTCAACATACATATGTCTCTCTTATCATCAAAAAATGGTTACCTATATACAAATCAACAATAAATCTCTTGAGTTAGTACCTTGTAGAGATTCTTCCAGCATACTTTGATTGCATCCACAAAGTGTAAGTTGGGAATTGAACAAAGGTAATTTAGAGGTAAATAAGCTTCTTTTAAAATAGTTTAATCTATTGAGAACAAAGGAAATATTATTGGCAACTCTCTTATGCTTGTTCCCTACCCCCACCATTTATTCTACATGAGAAATTGGTATGGGGGTTTGAGGATTTTCCCTAGAGAGGCTATTGGATGCATGACACTTACTGTATAAGTAGATCTATAGAAATACAATATTGGTATAATTAATATCTATCATCAATTCATCTTGTTAGTGTTGAGGCACACCTTGTATTTCTTGGCATATGGTTAAGGGTTTTTATGGTACATTGTTGATAGCTTGTATTTGTGAAGTGGTTGGTGTATTGAGAGGCTGTATATCAATAAGGGTTTGATGCCTAGTCCATGTGAGGGTTATTATACTTATTCATGATTATAAAAACTTGTATGGCACATGACGAGAGAGATATATATGCACTTGGTTAAGGGATATGTATGAGGATGTGTGCATAGGGAACATCTACAGTTTGGACACAGTGTCAGGTTGCAGGTTGATGTGACAGAGGCAACAAAGGGTCATAGTTTTTCAAGAAGGTGAAAACCATTTCTTTCAGAATGCATACGCATGCTGCAGTATAGACAGGTCGCATACATACGCATGATGTAGTACAAACAGGTCGCTTACATATGAGAGTTGCAAGACATATAAGTCACGTACCTGTGGTTTTTTGTTGGTACAGGAAGGTTATAGGTATAGGTTGATCACATGCTATTGGTACAAGTTGGTTACAGGTTGTTGGCATAGATTGGTACATGTTTACAGTGGTATATATCACAATGACAGTGTGGCAATGGTTTCATCATTTCACTTATATTTCAGGGTGGCATGACGGGGAAATGATAGGTGGTTGTAGCCACCTTCCAGTTGTAGCCGGAGAACATAGGGGGTTTTAGCCTCCTTCTTGTTGTAGCCAAATAATTGGGGAGTGGGAGCTTCCCTCAGGTTGTAGCCTAAAAATATAGGCAGTTGGAGCCTCCTTCCAGTTGCAGCTCGAGAACAAAGGAAGGTTGTGCCTCCAATCAATGCAATTCTTAAAGACATATAAGAAAACACATTCCGTGGTTTTCTCTCACATTGGGTTTCCACGTAAAAATACTGGTGTACTGTGTATGTGTATGATTGTTCATTGTTTATGGTTTATTTACTCTGCGCTTATTGGATGATAATGGTATATTGATCATAAATATAAATAACACTTACATATTGTGGTTTAAAGGAATAAAAATCTCTATTACTGATTCACCCCCCCTCTTAGTAATCCAACAATTGGTATCAGAGCAAGTCCCTTCAGAAATCAATTTAACCACTGAAAGGTAGATCATGGAGAGAAAAATTATGTATAAAATGGAATACCACAGTTTGATGGACAAAACTATGCATTCTGGAGTAGAAGGATGAAAACATATGTACAAGCACATGGATTTGAGGTTTGGAAATAAGTTGTAGATGGATATAAAGAACCTGCAGTTCCACCAACAAATGACAATGGAAGGAAACACAGTCTAAAGAATTCAAAAGCCAAAATTGCACTTCTGAGTGGTCTTGGTGATTCAATATATGACAAAGTTATGCATTGCATCTATGCAAAAGAGATTTGAGACAAACTTCCAAATATTTATGAAGGAGATGCAAAAGTCAAGGCAACAAAGCTTCAAACTTATAGAGGTCAATTTGAATAACTGAAATGAAGGAAGATGAGAATATTGCAACTTACTTCTTACGAGTTGATGAAACAGTGAATGCAATCAGAGGATTGGGAGAGGAAGTTGATGAATATATAATTTTTCAAAAGGTACTTATATCTCTTCCATTGAGATTTGATCCTTAGGTCTCAACACTAGAATAAAGAACATATTTGGATTTAATAAGCATGGATGAACTACATGCAATTTTCACAGCCCATGAAATGAGAACCAAACATGAGAATCCTGGTATAAAAGAAGAATCATTCAAATCATCCAAGAAGTCAAAGAAAAAGTTCAAAAGAAGATAGCATCAATAGTGACATCTTAGAAGACGATGAAGAAGTAGCCTACTTCGTGAGAAGACTGAAAAAGGGAACCGCCGACAGATATAGAGGTAAGCTTCCATTGATTTGTTTTAATTGTGATGGTATTGGTCATTTTGCTAACAAATTTCCTCATAAGAAAAATAAAAGAAATGAAGAAGATGATTCAAATAGAAAACAAACATATAAAGGAAAAAGAACAAAAAAGAAAGTCTTCAAGAAAAGTTTTTGCACCAAAGAAGACAACTCCTCATTAGATGAAGAAGAAGTCAATGAAAATGAGACATAAAGAGTTTTATTCATGGCAGTAGAAGACTCCGATAAAGAAGACACAAAAGAAGAATATGAAGAGGTAGAAGTTGAATATAGATAAGAATTGTTGAGTGCCATAGATGTTATAAAAAGGGAAAAGAAGAAAAAACAAATCACTATAGGCATAACTAAAAAGAAAAGAGGAAACATAAAATTCCAACTCCGAAGAATTGGAGAAGATGATATCTAATTTAAAAATTCAAGTTGAAGAAGACAAAAGAATCGAAGAAGAACTTAAAGAATAGTTGGAAGAAAAAGACAAAATCATTGGAAATTTGGAAGCATAGATTGTTACATTGAGAAAAGACCTTCAACAGAAAAACATGTAGAATAGCTCAAAGGTTTTGGATAACATTATCAACAATCAGAGGCCACATCATAACAAGTACGGGCTAGGATACAATCAAACAGAAAGAGGCTCAAGCTCCAAAACTAAAGATCAAGAAACACAACTAAGAAGCAATGCAGAGACAGTCAGAGGAGACAAGAAGTTTTACAGGGAAGATCACAGGGACACTCCTCCACCTAGAAGATTCAGATTTCAGAATCAACAACAGTCAGAAACAAGCAGGCCTAAGGAAGAATAAGGATTCATAAGAGTAACTCCTTTCAGAATATGTTCAACTCCTAGGTATCAAACTATCTTTTTTGGTTTATGTTATGCATGTAATAATTTTGGACATAAAGCTGTAAATTGTAGAGATAATAGCAGGAACAAAAATTTATGTTATTGGTTGATGATTATATAAGGATGATTGCAATTTGTTTTCTGAGGAAGAAATCATAAGAATTTGAAAACTTCAAGGTATACAAGGAAATGGTTGAAAATGAAATGGATTCAAAACTCAAATGTTTGAGATCGGACGATGGAAGAGAGTTTACTTCAAAGGAATTTATGGATTTTTGCAGCAAGCATGGAATAAAAAAGGTAATTCTTTGTTGCTAGGAAACCTCAACGGAATGGAGTTGTCGAAAGAAAGAATATGATAGTACAGGAAATGGCTTGAACAATGTTAATGGATTCTAAGTTGACATATATTTTTTGGGCACATGCAATGCATACAACATTTCACATTCAAAATAGAGTAATGCTCAGAAACAATAGTGAAAAAACTCCCTACAAGCTATGGAAAGGAAGACCAACAAATGTGAAGCACTTCAGAGTTTTTGGAAGAAAATGCTACATCAAAAGAGAAGATAGAAGAATGGGAAAGTTTGATTCTCATGTGGACAAAGGCATACTTGTTGGTTACTTGAGTATAATGAAAGAATACAAATGTTACAATCTAAGGCTCAACAAAGTTGTGGAAATCATCAATGTAACGATTGATGAGAGACGTGGATGAGAATTAAAGGAATAAGAAAAAGAGTCAGTGGAACATGTTTACAAAGAAGAAGCAAAGGATGAAGAAGCAACATAAAGGGAATATGAAGAAGATCAGATAGAAGTAGAAGAGCGAGAACAAAAAGTACCTTCAAAGACACCTAGCAAACAAATTAAGAAGAATCATCCTTCATATCAGATTATTGGGAAAAAAATGCAGGAATTGAGACTAGAAGAAGAATTCGTTCACCTATATAGACAAGTTGCATACAAGTCTTTCAGAATGCGTAGAAGTGGGTTAGCCCTAAAACAAGGGAATTGGGTTAAGTTGGTTAGAAGGTAACCCCTTGAGGAAGCTACATGGAAGTATAAATAAGAGAGAAAGGCTCTTATATTAGCACTTATTGATCACATTGAATATCTGTTATTGTGTAAGGTTTATTGCAAGTACTCATTGATACATCTAAAGTTACGCAAGTTTGAGGTAGCACGAAGGGTTGACAACAAAAGTTTTAGAATTGCAAAAAATATTGAAAAAACCCTAGTTTTTGAGGTGTATGCGGGCTGTAGTGGAGAAGGGCGTGTACGTAAGCAAGATGGCAATATAACAAGGTGCGTACATGTGGGAAAAGCCATAAAAAATTGAGAAGATGAAGATGTCAGGTCTCTAGAGTCTTAAAACAAGCTCCTAGGAAGTCTACAATGATTAGGTAATACAAATCTATCTACACGTTCAAAAGGTATGTCTTTTTTCTATGTGTAGTTAGATTTTGTTGTCTACATAAGAAATGGTTATGGGGGTTTGAGGATTTTCCCTAGAGAGGCTATTGGATGCATGGTACTTACTGTATAAGTAAGATCTACATAAATACAGTGTTGGTATAATTAATATCTATCATTAATACATCTTGTTAGTGTTGAGGCACACCTTGTATTTCTTGGCAAATGGTTAAGGATTTTTGTGGTACATGGTTGAGAGCTTGTATTTGTGAAGTGGTTGATGTATTGAGAGGTTGTATATCA
>WSFP011406461.1:0-25421 GCA_009831015.1 Picea engelmannii | reverse complement strand
CCACTATAAACATTACTCAACCAATTTATGACAGTCAACAAGATACCTGATAGAGTATGACTGGTTGAGTTTATCAAAATTGGGCTCTGTAACTAATGAACAAAATAATCAAGGGTTCGCTCGGTCACCAAACACAAGGAAGCTGGAGGTCAACCATATCAACAGTAGATGAGAGCCTTCGAGACAAGCATGGTGGAACCACAAGCCTTATAACCCTTAGCTTGTAAGAGAGGGTGATAGTTCGACACCAGGTAGGGTAGACCATGATGTAAAGGAGTAGATATTTCTTACTGGCCAGTAACCAACACCAAGAACACGCAGAGGCATAACCCTCATGTTTTTCCATAGTATCCTAATAATGATGATAGAAATGCAGATCCCAGGTACTACCGAGAACCCTAAAGCATGCTTCCTGGCATAATAGCCACCCCATAACCAATTGTGCAGATACCAATAATGTAAAATGAGCCCACGACCAGGTGAAAAATATATGTAGTGACCCAAAGGTGGTTCAAAACATACACAACAACCCCATAGCACCAAATACAATAGGGTGTGGTTACCATAACTGTGAGGAAATGGAAAACAAGGCTAAACAGAGTGAAACCCTCAAACAAAAACCCATAAAGACAACATAGAACCATCACGGTTTCCACCACACAGAACAACCAATGAAATCACGACTTCAACCATCAATATTTCCATTTGCAACGAATAACACACACAATCATTCCAGATAAAACACCACGCGTTTACACAGTTTCCAAACTCAAGAAAACATAGACCAACACATTATCGAGCCAACATTCATTTCATACACAGAGAGAATTCATGGATGGGAAAAAAAAACCATACTTGTAACCAATGGCCTTACAAATGTGATCTTGGTCGAGCAGTTCCTTCCATGCTTGAATCTCGGAGCTTAACCACAACAAAACCAAAATGAAAAATAACCATGCTAGGGTGAAAACCAAGTGGGAGAAGCATGGAGTGATGTGAATTTACTCCACATCTCTTCCATCCTCCATCTCATTCAATTATGTAGTACACGACAACCATCCAAACCATTAATCCATGCATCAAAACTTGCACACATTGCTTGCCAATTGCGCTACCTAATCCATATTAACCATTGTCAAAACCATAAAATTACATATATGAAATGTGCCCCATATAAATCCATAAAATTGTATAGCCACTAACATTTCCAGTTAGGACTAACATCAATTTCTCTAAATTTCAATTGCACATAGTATAACATAGCATAGTTTAGTTTCCCTTCTTAGATTTTTTTTTATAAGTTCCTTTCCATTTCTCTTGTTTCTTGTTATAACTAACATGTGTCTTGTGCAGGTGTAAAAGTTAATGAACCACGACACCAATGGAGATGTAATAATAGTAAATACAAGTCATTCATGCATGCAAGTTAGAGCTTAGAGCAATGCATCATCCATCTGCCATTGTGACGCAAACAGAACCAACATTTCATCATCAATCATGTACAACCCTGTAAGCAGCATCGAAACAACATCATTAAATGTGTAATAAGACTATCTCTGATCCTCCAGTCTAAAAGGGGGTCCCACATACTAGTATTATATATCATTAGATTAGTTTAAATAATAGGTGTTGCATTACTTTTCAGGCGAAATCCTCGTTGCGATTTTTATCGTCAACAAACTAGTGACTCCACAGGAAAATATGTTTCCAACAAATTAAGAACTTAGAACACATGGTTTCACAGACCAAGAATAGTGGATCAATAAAGTATAACCAAAATGATTATGCAACAGGGGGAAGTGAGAGGATTTAATGGAAAAATGACCGGGAATTTGGGAATAACTCATGGAAAATGTTAAGTATGAGGGGGTTTATCCCTGTATGCATAATCATTAAACCAAAATTTTCTCTTACTTCAAGGAGAAAAAATTATGGACTTTCTCTTTTTAATTCAAATGGATGAAGAAATGAAAAGTAGAAGCGGGAGATAACTGATTCTTTTATAAGGCAACAGTGAAAGCAGATAACATTTTCAATTTACTTTCAGGGGGGACATCGTAACATCTGTGTAAGCTTGATTGTTATTGACTAACAATACCTTGCAGGAGTTTTACTTTGGGAGAACTAATCCAACATCTTACCCTTGACCAAAATTAAACTAAAAGATGAAAATCAATCAAATTCATGACATAAATGGGATTACAAAATTTAAAACAATAGAAATAAAATGACAAAATTTGCAAAAGAAGCATGAAATATATTAAAAGGGAAAGAAGAAATAAAACTATTGTAAAAGCCAAAATGAAAAACAATGGTGAAAATGAAAGAAGAACAAGACTATTAATATACAAAAAATCCAAACAACGTTAAAACTTTTCAAGTTGGTTCCACGTAATGTTTTAAATGAGAACCGTTAGTGCTGTAGGAAAACAATCTCTCATGTAAATCCTTTAGGATGTAAGAGTTCGTACCTAGGACAAAAGTGATCTTGAAAGGACCCAACCATAAATTTTGAAACATTGAGACAATTGATAGCCCTTTAAAGAACATGATTAGATTATCAAGATAAACTTGAATAATCTTACCGATCAAATCGTCGAAAATTATTTGCAAAGGTATTTTGAAAGAGGTACTCACATCAAATAATCCAGAAGGAATACGTTCATAAGTCAAGGTACCCCAATTAGTAGTAAAGGTGGTTTTATATTTATCTTCCCTCTTTACCTTTATTTGATTGTAACCGAAAAAACCGTCAAGTAAGGACATCATCTGTGACCCTACGACTTGCTACAAAATCATTTCCATGTTAGGGAGAGGAAAGTGATATTTTATACTAGCTCAATTTAATGCACGAAAATCAATGCATAATCTGATCTGACTAGTTATTTTCCGAACAAGAACCAAATTGGAAACACATTCAGAATATTTGACCGGAAAGATGATTCTAGCTTTCAAGAGTTTTTCCAACTCCTTTCGAATAGTTGCTTTCAGTGCAAGGTTGATAGGTCTTTGTTTTTTCCTTACTGGTTTTATGCCTTCCTTGATGGGGATGGCATGATGTATAAGAGTAGGATCAAAACCCTGAAGATCCTCATAAGACTAAGCAAAAACATCTTGAAATTCACCAAACAACTTGGCAAACTTCATTTTCTCTTCATCAGAACATTGGGCACCGATTTTAATATTCTTTGGAGACTCGGGTGTCCCAATGTTCAAGGAGATGGTTTGACCCACCTTCCTTTTCGACTCCTCTTATTTTTATTTCTCTTTATTTCCTACATCACTCGATGAAAACGAACTCTTTAGAGGAGTCAAGCCCTTAGGAATCTTGTTATCTTCTATGGATATAATTTCCTTGGGCTTATAAGGTTCATTTTGAATGAAAGCACAGATGCTCTCATCACTAGGGAGGACCTGCGAAGATTCTATATTGTCAGGGATATGTGGATGATATAGAGATTGAAAAGTACAATAAGGTCTGTGTGGAAGAAGTTTCTGATTAGGAGAGGTTGTAACAACTAACCTATCAGCCATTGAGTTTAATTCCCTCTTAACATGAGTAATGTTGAAATATAATAGGTTCAAGATAAGTTCCCAAACAGTTTGGGTGTATCGTTTCATCAACTTATTGCTAGGAGATTATATCTTACGTACAAGGTTCACAACAATCTCAGAATCTCCAAAAACTAAAAGGTGACCACAACCAATATTATAGGCATTTTCAATGCCTAATAATAAAGATTCAAATTCAGTGACATTATTTGTGCAAGAAAACTCCAACCTATAAGAAAAGTTATGAATTTTCCCCACATGAGAGTACAATATTATGCCAGCTTTGTTACCTTCACTAGAGCATGAACCATCAAAGTGCATGTGCCACATACCATCATCTAAATTGATTTGTTCTAAGGGAATGTTATCCTCCTCATAAAAGATGGAATACACTCCTAGGTCCTCTACAATATAGTTCACATTTGGTTGTCGGACACTTTCTATGTAAGGTGAAATCCTTCCCTCTCTAAGGACTATAATGTTTTTACCATTCTGAGGAATGGATAAGTGTGTCTCGTTGAGTGAGAGGTATACACCTGTCAAATATTAACAATCTCTTCCTAATATGATTGAGTAATTTTTTACTGGAATATCAATTACCTTAATAATAAGGGTCATCCTTATTTCAGGGCGTGTGCACAAAACTAGGGTCACATCTTTAATCTCACCTATGGTCGTTTGTTGTAGACTACTATAGGAGAGCTTGCTCCTGGAATTTTCATTTGTACAAGACAAGCCTAGATCTTCCATAATAATCTTCGACATCACACTTGGGCTCGAACCGCCATCAATGAGGTAACAATGGGCAATCTTATCCATTATCTTTACAGAAATATAAAAAGGGGGATTTTTTACAGGGTATCTAAATTGACGTACACCTACTTTATTTACAAACGAATCCTCTTCATTTACCTCTTCAGAGAGGTTGGCTACAATGGAAGATTTTCCTTCCATGAATTGTTTTAGATGCCTCTGTTGTTTAAGGACGACAACCATGTCCAGAAGGGTTTCATCTGCTTTGATGTTGGCCAACTGATTTAGGATATTGTATTTGGAAGAGGGGAGAGGGGAAGTAGTTCCTTGACTATCAGGAACCTTAGGAATCTGAGTGGTAGAAGCTAGTGAGGATGAGCTTGGGCTATAATAATTGCAGGGAGGATCATATTTTCTCTTAGGAGCGTAGGATTTGTTCATAGTATTGATGATCATGACAGCTTCTGGCTCTGCAAAATCTAGGACAACGATGGTAGTTTATGGTATTTTACTAAAGATCCTATCTCTGACGCTCTTTATTACCTCACATGTGGTTTCCTCGTGGTGTTCCTCGCAAAAGTTACACCAAATTCAAGGCATGATAGCTTTAGGCTGAAAATTATTTTCAATTGGACTTCTAAAGGGTGGTGCAGAAGAGGACGAAGCTCTAGGGGTGAGAGGGGAGACATTTCCTTTTCGCTCATACGCTATCATATGATTATTCATGTCTTGGACTAGTTGTAAGAGGGCGGACATGTCTGTATTTTTAAATGATTCTCCCTGAGGAAGACATGTTATTTCAAGTTGTTCTTCATACTCTAAACAATATGCAGAGTGAAATCGAGGTTATCAATGGATTTTTCCTCAAGCCTATGACGATATGGGGAATGTAATGCATTGTATTAATGCTTGAAAGTGTCTTGGTTCTGAGGTCGAATGAGTTCATGGATTTGATTGTATAACTTAGTGAAACGCAAGTTGAAGGAATTGATGGTATCACCATTCTTATAGGCTATGTTATTGTAATCTCGTAACTGCTCAGCTGGGCTTTTAGATTTCCCATAGGTGGATTTGAACCAATAAACTAACTCCTCCCAAGTAGACAGAATCATAGGAGGAAGGTCAAAGAAATTGGCCATGGCATTTCCTTCCAAGGAATTGACAAACAAGCACATGCAAGTATCGATGTCATTGGCTCCTATGTTGTGACAAGAATTAAAAAATGCCACCAGGTGTTCATTTGTAGTGACAGTGTTATTCCCCGAAAAACCTAGGAAGATTCTCTTTGAATTTAGAAAGTGGACGAGTAGTAGGTGATAGGTTAAGAGGAGAGGAAACATGCCATGGTGTGGTTGTGGCGTCTTCTTCAAATTGGAAAATCCCATACTTTTTGATGACTTTGGTGGGGTTGGTGGTAGATTGGATAGGGATGTGGTGGCTATATAAGCTACCAATCACTGACGAAGTTGATGACTGAGAGGAGGAAGAAATTATAGTGCGACCAGATCCACCGCTAGATGCCATCTTCTGGATGATAGGTAAGGGAGAGAAAGAAAAACTGGATGAATCAGAAAAATTTCTCCTTAGAGCACTTTGTTGGGTTGATAACACAACGTTCCTTCTTCCTATTTCAGCAATATGATTAATTTTTGGTGATAAGCCTCTTCTTCTCCTAGAAACACGAGATTCTAAGGACATGAAAGGAAGGCCAAGCTAAAGGAACAAGAAGGTTATTGTTGATTTCTAGGTTGTCTACATCTAGATTCCCAATGTTCTTAGGCACTAATATCTCGTTCAATTTTTGCCCATGAATGATTAAGCTCAACCTGAGTATTGGCAATGTCTAAAATGGTGTTAAGCAAATTCAAAGCAATTCTAGTCTGATCTTGAAGACTGGGCTTAATATTGGGATGCCTTCAATAGGTACAGTCATTAAGAAATAAAACAGTCAAAGAATTAATATCAGAAAAATAGATGTATTCGATGTTAATCAAGCATAAAAATTAACCAGAGAGATAATGAAGATCTCCCCAGTATGGTCACCAAATAAATGTTGAGGAAAATATATGGAATGATCTTACTCAAGCATTTTCAGATCTTTCTTGGATAAAGCAATATAGACGGGAATATCACCCTATGTTTATAGCCATCCAAAATGGTATCCTAATTCACAAGTATTGTTTTCAAGTGCTTAGTTTGGTCTTTTTATAAATAAAATCTTGCTAAAAAATTCATTATTTATGTAATTTTCTGAACATAATAGATGTTGAAATAAATATAGAGATATAAGTAAAGACACCAAGTCAATAATCAAAACAAATGAGACATAATTAAATCATTTATTTCATTCCAATTCATCACATAATCGTTCTCTTTACAAAATTTCTTGTGGAAGTTTTGGACAAAAGTCAAACTTAGACGTCCCCGGTGAAACATACAAAAGGACTTCTGATAGAAAGTAAAAAACTGAAATTTGAAAGTTGGATCAGTTTGCCATAGATTGTTGCCAACTTGACTCTGCACAATAGCCTTTGTCACTCATGAAATCTAATTCACAAACATACAAGTCTACACAAACTATCAAAGATAGATCAACACCTCTAAAAAACAAGTGTATGAATGATGTAATTCAGCCTTAAATCTTGTTGTCTACAATAGGACCCTGCAATCATAAAAAATAATTAGGATTCTAATGAATTAAGGAATGAATGAAAACTGAATTATCTCAACAAAACTCAAAGAGCAAACCTTAGTATGCTTCTCCTTTTATTCTCCACTTGTTCCTCCTTTTCCTTTTTCCTTTAAGAAAATTAGAATTGGTTGAAGTAGTTGAACTGCTTCTTTAGTTAAGTTAACTAAAACTCAACCAAATTTTTATTTAAGGGGAAAACGTAATAAAATCATAATAAGGGTTTTAAATAAATAATAACTAGTATATGGGACCCCTTGTGACTCCATGTTGGAACAAGGGCAGACCCAGGGTTCAACGCTTCAACAATGCACCAAAAAAACCCTAACTACTGGCCCTTTCGGCAACACCTGCGAAGCAGATGAAGTCTCACCCGAGGTAGAGGAAGGGGGGGTTGTAAGACTCAAGTGTCTACAACCTAGCTGGGACATATATCTGTGATCACAATACTTAACAGAGCACTTAGCAATTAACAGTCATTAGTCTTTAACCCTCATTCACATCGCAGGTCAAACCCTTATTACAGATCAACGTAGTAACAACCAAGATCCAGCACATATAACCATTCATCACATAGCATCAGAGTAGATCTAACATTCATTCACATTATAAAGCACTAAGCATCAACTGGATCTATCATATATCTAGATTAAGCAAATAAGTACATAAATAGTATGAACACCATAGCACAAAGCACATCGACATAGGATATATGTGGTTCACCCCAATGTGGGGCTATGTCCACCAACTCTTCTTCTTCTTTATTAGTTTCTTCAATCTCCTAACAGGCACCAAACTACAAAACCAACTCCGCATAGGACAGGAGATCTACATGCACCTGGCTAGATCCTCCTTCCCTTAGTCAGGTCCAAGCACCAAGCATTTACACAGTATGTGCACAAAGCACTTACAAAACACTTGCACTTAGCTCTGCAAGCCTTAACACATCTTCTTGCACATAGCTAACATTGGCACTAAGTCGTCGACATTTTCTTACATCGCCTAGCTACTTATTTATACATTACAAAAGGGGCCTAAACATGGGTGAACCCATGGGCTGACATCCCATACCCATTACATAAATGCTAAAATCCATACCAGCCTGTCGAAGTCTCAAAAATGGTCAAACACGACCAACATTTCCTCAAAACTTGGTCGAGGGACAACATGCCCCCAACACTCACCTGTGATGTGTCCCGAGTCACTCTGATTTTGGAAAAACTTCTTTGAAGGTCTCGAACTTAGATCAAGCTGCCTCGACTTGCTTCTTCACCAGAGCCTCCTGCTCAACGAAATCCTGAATAACTTGCTCGGTGACAGGACCTTCTAGATTTTGTTCCACTGTTGCGACCACCTGTTCCAATTGTGATCCTTTTCCCTTGATCTCTTCAAAAAGGGTGCAAGCTTTGTCCTGCACTGGCTGGAGTCATTGTGTCACCTCCATCATTCTACTCCAAATGGAAGTGACCTGCTGCTAAACTGCATGTTGCTCCTGCGACCTCTTCATATTCTCTACTGTTGTAAGAATCTTCAGTTGCGCTTGCACTGTTGATGCCTATTTCTTTGCTTCCTGGAGTTGTTCTTCCAATGTTCTCAGTTCTAGTTCCTCTGCAAGGCTCTCATAGGTCTGCGCACTTCAGGCACTTAATTGCTTTCCTTCTGAAGCCAACGCCTTGAATCTTTCGAATGCGCTCCTGGCAGTTTCTTCCCTTCGATCCCGGACTTCTTGCGGAGTGCTCGGAACTGGTTTCCATTATAACTTGGATACTCTTTCTTGAAGTTGTTGAATGGCTTCAACAAGCTTCCCCACTTGGATTTCAGTTGTCTCTTCTTCCATCCGGGCCAAGCTTGACATAGAGCGAAGTGATATAGCCACTTCCTCCTTGACCATAGTCTACTCCGTGAGCACCTGGTCTTTTTCTCTCTGGATCTGCTCTCTGTCCTCCTCAAACTTCACTCTCATGTCATATTTTTCTTATTTCACAACCCAAAGTTTCTCTAGGCCTTCCTCCTTTTCTTGCTTCAAGGCCTCCGTGGCCTTCTCTTTTTCTTCGTGTACTCGATGAAGGCGAGCCTCTGTAGCATATACTATCCTTCATAGTTGGGTGGGATCTGTTATCACAATAACAATTTTATATGGAATACAATTTTCAGATTTAGTAGATGGCTAAAGTAGTGTGGATATGCGGCTAAATTTGGAGGAGTGGGGAAAATATAGCGGAGGCGCAAAAGTTGATGGGGCCTGGTGAATCATAGACCTTGAAGCATCCTAGATTGACGGCCAGGACACATATCGGGCGATGAAGTACCACGGAGGATAATTTTTCGAGGGCAGGCTGGGGAAAATACCATGGTTTCACCTTACGGACACGTGGCGCCACCAAATGCATATCGGGGGGAAATGCAGGTATACTTGAAACCACCCAAGATCACCCCGATGTCACGTGTTAGAAAATCATTTGATATACGTCACTTCCGAAGATTGCATGTGGAAAGGGAAGAATTAACAGCTTATCCAATCACATCAGTATGGTTTCTTGAGTACTTTACGACGTGCAACGTTGGGTAAGCGCTGCTAGAAAGATGATTTGAAGGCTCATCATTCGAAAATGGTAGTCGAGTGTGATTGGCCATTGTTCGGACAAGTAATTTCGTTAGTAATCTATGATTAGGCACTCTATGACAATCGTCCTTCAAAACATAGATAAAAATACCCCATTTTGAGAAATCAACATTCCATTTTGAACGGAGTAATTTCAAACAGGATCAACTTCCTAATTTTTGTATGATTAAGGGAGACAAGTCTAAGTTCTTCTTCAAAAATGGGAAAATGGATAAAGCGGATCAAGCTTCCTTCAGTGAACCAAGATTTTCAACTGATATGGTGAATTCATAAATGAATAAGAAAGAGAGGTTGGTCGCTTAGATATTAGCAAAGAAATTCCATACAGATCCTGCAATAGAGCCAGAAGAAGATAAATAGGTCAGATTAAATCCCATCATTAAATATTTAATCATCAACTGATACGTGGATGGGCGCTACAAGAGACTAGTAAAGAGGAAGCAGAGCAAGCGACATAAGGCAAGAAACAGAGCTGAAGTGGTTGAGAGCATTGTGGAAAACCAACCAGTTTGGTTGAGCACTCTAAAGGAAGAAATCACCAATATGGAATAAGTTCTCAGGCTGAATTAAGTACGTTTCAGAATTTTTTGTAAATATATGGACATGTGGCGTTCAACGAAAAACCTCGGTTATGTCAGTCCTATTTATAATGATCCCTATAAAATAGGAGAACAATCGTTATACGTTACTCTTTTTTGTAGCCGATATTTATCTTTAAACTGTGGGGAAGTTGAGTCGTTTTGAATCCCGCATGTAAATTTTCTATATATATCATTCCAAGGATAAAGAAAGTATGAAGGGAATAAGGGAAGAGGGGATTTCCCTCATAGTAGGAAGACTTTGTAAAATAATGGAGCAAAGTAAATATACAATGCAGAAACAATTTTTGAACTATTTATGAAAAGATTCTAATTGGATGTGATATGAGTTATGTTTTCTTTCGTAGTGTGTATTTCTTGTGTCTTCGAAATCCCATTTACAATTTTCTCTTTTAAATTGGAGAGTTGAAACTCTGGAATTCGTCTGATGATGCTCTAGACTTAGAAATTTAAATCCATGTGATTCTCTTCTTAACTAATTCAGAATTCATTTAAATATGCTCTGATGCAGCTATGTGTTTTTCCTTTTCCTCTTTCGCGATGCAAATTTCAATTTAAAACTCGGACTCATTGCCTCATTTAGACTTTTTTCTCTAGATAGTTCTAATGAATTGCCACTGCTTTATTCATTTTTGAATCCATAGCCCAAGTGTCACCCCCATTTCTTCAGCGACTTTATAATACCCCCCAAAATAAACCAAATCTAGCCATCGTTTGACAGAGATATATCAATTGACACGAGAGAGATCTCTCTGAGTTGAGGCTAGTGCCTAGCTCTAAAGTAGGTTGAAGTAGTTACCCGTGTCATTTGTTTTGATGGCCAAACAAATTTACAGTGTGCTGACATTTTGGCGCCGTTGCCGAGGAAGAAATTGAAAAATCTTCCCTAGGAGAAACGACAAAGTCCAGATCTGAGTACTGATGGTGAAAAGTATTGAGACACAACAAGGTCGTACTCCGTTCACCTGGCAACTCCATTCAAAATTTGTATGGAGAATCCACTCTCCAAAGACTCAGTAGCCTATGGATCTTATTGGCGACTCCACTCAATCTTCAAATGTAATTCAGAGTCTCCATTGGAAGATGATATCCCTTGACAGAGGTATGAAAAGGCATTATGGAAGAAAACAAGTACTTAAAATTGGATTTTTTCCAAGGCATTTTATTGTTTGTTATAAGTTGCCTTTGGTCCTTTCCTGAACATGATAGACAAATTTTTCTTCACCTACTGCATGTAAATGATGATCATGTCAATCTTGAAATTGTATATCCTCCTCTTAAAGCTATACATATATCTCCACAGTTTATCACTAATTTTAATAAAAATATCTCATCTAAGCCATGTGATAACCATGACTAGGTTGATGAGCCCCATGAAACCAAAGATGATATTTCACCTCCTGTACTTGATCCAACACCCTCCAAGACTCAGCATATATATAGACCCTTAAAACTACCCCATTTTCTCCACGATTTCCCTCCAAAGTACTATGAGTACTTGCATGTGTTTGATGGAGAGCTTGGCGCCATCACAGCTGAAAACACCTCCAAGAATTTGACCATTTTATATATTTGTTTGAGATTGACCATTACGATGTTTATATGCGATCTTTCTATCAATCCTTTAAAGGGGATACAAAATAATGGTTTAAACATTTGAAGACATAAAACATTACCTCATGGGAAGAATTGAAGATTGTTTTTTCGAAGTTCTGGGGTGAAAAGAAATCTCTAGACCTGCAACTTACAGAGTTCTATGCCTTGAAAGGGAAAGGAAATGAGACTATTTCCACTTTCAGTAGAATATTTTCCATCATTTATCATGACTTTCCTAAAGAATTTCAACCCACTGAAGTTGTTGCATACTTCAATACACCACCACTCTTCCCCTGGATTTTTATTTCCTCCTGATGGAAAAAAAACCTAAGTCCTTACAACAAATTTTCAATGATGCCCAAGAGTTTCGACACAATATCCAAGCATGTGAACATATCTGAAGTGAGGGGTTGGATACTCAAGAATATGAGAGTGAATATGAACAAGAAAAGGTTGATTGGGATCTTTAACATCGAGTCAATAATATCATATCTTCTCTTGGAGTTTTCAATGCTCATGATTTTGAAAAATATTATATTCCACTTATTGAAAGAGGAGGTGCTAGTTTAGCTCCTGATTCATTCTGTGATAACTAGAAGACTGGTTGTCTTATGTATTCATTTGTAGATAGTCAAAAAGATGAATTTGCAAATCAACTTGTTGAAGAGCAAGCTGATGTTCCAATTTTTTTTCTTATTAGATGACATTGCAGAGGTTGTTGATTTTCCTATATATGATGAATATGGTGATGATTATGATGTTGAATTCCTAGAACAACTAGTTGTGTGTTCCCTATCAGAAAATGTTCAATTTCAACAGTATAAGGAGAACAATCAGCTTACATATCATAGTTACAAAGAAGAAAGTATTGAATCATCTAAAGGGAATTATTTACCTTTATTTTTTTCTTCATTTAAATTGTTGAAAGAAAATTATAGGATCATCATTGAAGCAAAGGAATGTGTGTTGATGTCGAATCACACTAAGTCGCTAGAAAAAATTGACAAGAAATTGCAGCAATCTTCTCATGTGTTTGATGACCCTGTTACTCGTTATGTAGAAGGTCTTGTCAGTACAAAATTGCATCCATTGGTCGAAGATGTATATGAAAATGAGTATGTCTAGCAATCCAAAGAAATGGAAAAATGTGCATATGACAATAGTGAAGAAAATGAAGAAGGTTTTGAAACAGGTGAAGGAACCTTGCCATTGTGTTTTGCTTCTTTCAAATTTCTTAAACAAAATTTTTATATTGTTTCAAATCAAAAATCCTCCAGACATGATGAATATGAAGAGAACAATGGAATTGCAAATGAAAACTATCTTCCATTATGTTTTTCTTCCTTTGAATTGTTGAAAACAAATCATGAGGCAGCAGAGAAAGCAGGGAAGTCTGACTGCATTCACAGTGACATTGTTTCACACAAACAAATTATTATCAGTAAGGAAGATTAAAAACCTTCACATACATTAGATGATCAAATGGTCGTCTACATGGGGGGTTATTTCAGTTCATAATTGCAGAGTGCACTCAACCACTAGCTTGAAAATGAAGATGAAGTTGGTCAAGAAATTGTTGTTAGAGGTCATTTTCCTTCCCCTGAAACTAATTTCCAGCAAGACAAAGTGTTTCAAAGTTGTCTCTCTTCCCCTGAGAATGACGTAGTGGATCAATTTCTAAGTAACCTAAGCAGAGATGAAGTTTCTGAAAATACATCCATGGAAATTCTGAATTGTGAAATAAGTCATGATGATAGATTTCTGCACTCGCTAGAAGACTCTAAGAAGGAATTTACTTCCACTCATTCATTAGAAACTCAGAGTGAAAGTCCTCAAGAAAATTCCCAGAAGGTTGGTGAAACCACGTCAGTATTATTTGATGAACAAGAGGATAGCCTTGATGCACATAATATGGCTATCATATTTGAAGATGTTCAAGAATGTATGAATGTTTTTGTTGATATGCATGGAAGACTAGACAAACATATTGTTCCCATTTCATTTGAAAATATTCCCAAGATTGAAGAAATGAAGCAAGAGCAAAAAATACTTGTGAAGGAAGCTTGTTTTTTTGTCTTAGCTCCTGAAAAGGAAACATTCTTTCATGTGTTTCATGATCCTGTGGCACGTTATATGGAGACTTTTTATAATTAGAATCTACAGACGATAGTGGGTTGCAAGCTTAAGGATAAAGGAAGTGACAAATTGATGTTAGTATTAAATATGGGTTTCTTTACACCAGACGATGTTCTTCATCCATGGTTGTTTTATGTTTCAAGAAACTATTACTTCTAGAATTCTCAGAAAATCTTTTAGTTTCTCGATGGCAATGAACATGTTAAATAACATAAAAAAAAGAATGCAGTGGAAGGGGTGAAACATGGTAGTTGTTTTGTGCATGTTTTAGAAGATCCATTTGCAGTTTTGTTGGAGGCATTAAACAATCCAAATGTTTTTTATTTTTTGAGATTTGGATTTATGGATGAATTTTTGAATGAATTACCAGTAAAAAATATTTGGAACAAGCAAGTGCAAATAAAACAAACAGTGGATAAAATGTTGTCATGGCTACATTTTCATTATGATTTCACTTGATTGGAAGTTCATTTCAACAGTTAGGGTAGGTAGGAGTGTGCGAATAAGCTTGTTGGTAAAGCATTTTTTAGTTTGGATTTCCAATAGTGTGTACAAATAGATTTTGAGGTGTGTTTAGTATTCAGTATCTGGTGAAGAATGGTATGAAAAGTTTGGTTTCTAGCAAACGTTGGTGACAGGCCAAAGCATAATATACACATATGTTTTGGGAATGACCGAATGAAGAAGTTATCGGATCTACAGTTCTTTGCTACCTCGCAGGGAGGATAACATCCCCAGTTGGAGCCTATGTTATCACCATAACAATTTTATATGAAATACAAGTTTCAAATTTAGCAGATGGCTAAAGTAGTGTGGAGATGTGGCTAAATTTGGAGGACTGGGGCCAATATAGCGGAGGCATGGAAGTTGATGGGGCCCGACAGACCATAGATCTTTAAGCAGCCCAGATTGATGGCCATGACACATATCGAGCGATGAAGTAGTGTGGAGGATAATTTTTTGAGGGAAAGCTAGGGAAAATACCATGGTTTCACCTCACGGACACATGGCTCCACCAAATGTATATCGGGGGGAAAAGCAGGTAGACTTGAAACCACCCAAGATCACCCTGATATCATGTGTTATAAAATAATTGGATATATGTCGCTTCCGAAGATCATGTGTGGAAAGGGAAGAATTAACGGCTTATCCAATCACATCAGTATGGTTGCTCGATTACTTTATGTCATGCAACGTCGAGTAAGCACTGCCAAAAAGATGATATGAAGGCTCATCATTCGAAAATGACAGCTGAGTGTGATTGGACATTGTTCAGACAAGTATTTTCGTCAGTAATCTATGATTAGGCACTCAATGACGACCGTCCTTCAAGACATAGATAAAATTAACCTGTTTTGAGCAATCAACATTCCATTTTGAATGGAGTAATTTCAAACAAGATCAGCTTCCTAATTTATGTATGATTAAGGGAGACACATCTAAGTTTTTTTGCAAAACTGGGAAAATGGATAAATTTGATCAAGATGCCTTCAGTGAACCAAGATTTTCAACTAATATGGGGAATTCATCAATGAATAAAAAAGAGAGGTTGGTTGCTCAGATATTAGCAACGAAATTCCATACAGATCCTACAACAGATCCAGAATCAGATAAAGAGGTCAGATTAAATCCATCATTAAAGATTTAATCATCAACAGATACATGGATGGGAACTACAAGAAACCAGTAAAGAGGAAGCAGAGAAAGCAACTGAAAGAAGGAAACTAAGCTGAATCGGTTGAGAGCGTTGGGGAAAACCAACCAGTTTGGTTGAGCACTCTAAAGGAAGAAATCACCAATCTGGAATAAGTTATCAAGATGAATGGACATTTTTTATAACTATATGGACATGTGGAGTTCAACGAAAAACCTTGGTTATGTCAATTATGTTTATAATGCTCCCTATAAAATAGGAGAAAAACTGTTATACATTACTCTTTTTTGTAACCGGTCTCTATCTTTAAACTGTGGGGAAATTGGGTCGTTTTGAATCACGCATGTAAATTTTCTATATATGTCATTCCAAGGATAAAGAAAGTATGAAGGTAAGAAGGGAAGAGGGGCATGCCCTCGTAGCAGGAAGACTTTGTAAAATCATGGAGCTAAAGTGAATATACAATGCATAAACAATTTTTGAATTGTTTATGAAAATATTCTAATTGGTTGTGATATGAATTATATTTTATTTCGTAGTGTGTATTTATTGTGTCTTCGAAATCCCATTTACGATTTCCTCTTTTAAATTGGAGAGTTAAAAGTATGTAATTCGTCTAATGATTCTCTAGACTTAGCAATTTAAATCCATGTGATTCTCTTCTTAACTAATTTGAATTCATTTAAATATGCTTTAATTCAGTTAAGTGTTTTTCCTTTTCCTCTTTCGCCATGCAAATTTCAATTTAAAACTCAGACTCACTGCCTCATTTATCCTTTTTCCTCTATATAGTTCTAATGACTTGCCACTAATTTATTCATTTTTGACTCCATAGCCCAAGTGTCATCCCCGTTTCTTCAGCAAATTTATAATACCCCCCAAAATCAACCAAATCTAGCCACCATTTTCTAGAGATATATCAAGTGACGCAAGAGAGCCCTCTCTGAGTTGAGCAGGCTAGTGCCCAGCTCTAAAGTAGGTTGAAGTAGTTACCCGTTTCATTTGTTTTGACGGCCAAACATATTTACAGGGTGCTAACAGGATCATCCCCCAATTCTACACCTTTTGATGATGACGACGCAATAGACATTGCGCGGCTCAAATAGAGAGCTTGTTGTACCCCCTTTAGCTTCACCTCAATTCTGTCATACATTGTATCCTACTTTTCTTCATTTCGCTGCAAGATATCCTCCAAAGCATATGCTACAGCTGCGATAATGAGGTCAATATCATCCATTGTGAGCATGTTCTGTGACTAAGGCTTATTGTCTCGTGACTTCTTCCACACTGAGGGTTTCTTCAGAGAAACCTTCCTTTTCTTTGATGTCTCGTCCTATGTAAGGGGATCTTTTGGTTGTGTCAGTTATCCATTTCCCTTCTTGTCTTCTTCCCCTTCCTCCTCTTGGTTTACTTCGTCGCCTCCTCTGCCTTTAGGTGAGTCACATGCAGTTTCCTCTGATGCATTGTTTATCTCCTGCACTTCTTCCTTTTTATTATTCTTCTTAGTGCTACTTGGTCCATCCCACTCTGTCCAAGTGACCAAAGGGATTTAGATGATATCAAGGTCGAAGAGTTGTGTCTACTCGACTGGTACAAGGAATTTAGCTGACCATTCCTTGGTTATATCCTCCATGTCTTCATCAGTCAATTTGTAGTACGACTGCATCTCCTCCTTACTTTCATCCCTATGTGTAGTGATGTAAATGAAGTGAAGGTCTGTACGGAACTTTTCCAGTGTCCTGTGAGTATGCAAGGTGTTCAGAGTCATTCAAGGGAATGACTCAATGGCGCGTGTGAGTTGTAGATAGTAAGTGTGAAACACCACATTTGATTGCCACTGCTTTGCCATGTCACTTGTATACCACAAGGAAGTGAACCTCGTAGACAATGGTTCCGATGGCTCGACTTTCAGGAATGTCTCTCCCTCCGGCATCTCCCAAGTGACAAATGCAATAAGGATCAATAACCAGCTAAAGTGTAATTCGTAGCCTTGGTCCTGCGCTTCGCGACAGTGCCTCTCCAACTCGTTGACGAGGTATCTCACCTAGTTCATCTGCATGCCCTCGATGCACTTCCCTGCAAGGTCGACGACGAACCCGGTAACTTGCGTTGGTATGTTCTTTCTAATGATATTTCCCGTAATCAAATGGAAAGCTAGGTGCACTGTGCCATCTTGGATGGAGGCTACCTTGTAGCCTCACTTCCCCTTCTCCACATCATCATAGGTTTCCTTTATACGCTTCGTCAGGGAGCGATCTGAAGCCTTCCCTCGATAGAATTTATCAAGGTCCGATCCTTCCATGCTCAGTCTAGTGATCATGTGGATTAGCGTCGGATCCACAGTCATGTGCTTGTCTAACTAGAGATAACCTCCATGGTAGCACAATAGGAGGATTTTAACGCACATGTTAACCTCCTAATGTCTACCGAAGTGGGATATTTTCATGACGTTTAAGATGGTGGACCTCGCAATATCCTTGATCCATGGTTGGGGGAATGTCTTCGGATTCTTCCCATTCATCTTGGTTAGGTAGAGATGCAGTGTGAGAAACACATAATTATTCTTGTCTCCTAGGTTAAAGTCGATGATATTAAGATCAGGGATCAGTCCTAACTACGTTCTGACTGCAAGTATCCCCTTATGGAGGTACACAGTGATGAGAGTGTAATCGAAGTCACGTGGGATTTTGTCACGACTAACTGCACTAGTCAAAGGCGGGATGTAGTTGGGCAAGACCGATGGGATCAAATTCATGTTCGCCAGGTTGTCGCGGTGCTTGCTTCTTTTCTCTATCATTGTTCAGCTAGATTGACATGTAGTCAAGGGGGAGGCTTGCAATCCATTTGTTGAGGAGGCCTGTACTCCTATAAACATGACTCTCTCAGCCATAAGGTCAATCAGGATCTCTTCTACAGATTTATCTGTTGTGCTAAGGTCGCCTGACATGCATGCTCATAAACAAATAACTCAGATAGGTGACTGGACACTGAAGGTATGAAAATGGGTGGTGAGGTCTCAAAATCACAGCGTGATAGCAATCAGTTCTTTGTTATCTCGAATAATCACAATTTGCAAAAGTGTCCCTAGTGTGGCATTCGACGGATTAAATAAACAATGTCGTAATGGATTCCTCCAACGAATCAGAATTCCTCAATCAATATGATTCCATCCATTATGGCGTGGTCCCAATGGTCCAATGGTTATATTTCTAGCAATAACTGCATTTCTAGTCGTTCCAGATCGTCGTTCTAATGGTCGGGACGCCTCCAACAGTCATATTGCTTCACCGAGTCGAAGTTCCATTCTATGTTGTTCTTCTATTCCAGCGAGGTTCAAGTTATATAATCCTGCCTTCTGCGAAGTCCTCTCTGGAACCTCCTGAAATTTTTCTAACTTTTCCTTCTTCTTACTAGGATTTCTTGCCTTCTTTCCTATGATTTGAGTCTCTGGATTCCTCTTTCCATTCTTGTTATGATATTTTCTTAGCATAGTAACTTCGCACTGTTGGTGTTCTTTCAAAGGGTTCAAGGATAATACTTCTTATGTTACTAATTCCAGGGTAAGTGCTCTTCTCTCCTACATGGATAGGTTCTTTAAACCTGCCTACATTATTTCAACTTCGACGGCTAAGTCTCTGGCCCTCAGTTGCTTCGACTTTTCCTCTTATTCTTCTCTTAGTCATTATATTTTCTTGGCTATGAAGTCCCTTAATTATTTATTTTTTTATTCTATGGCTTCCTCTTTGTCTCTCCTTCGGATCTAATCTTTCTCAATCTAGGTCCTTCCTAACAAAAGTGAAAAGGGAGCATTGTTCTCAACAAACTCAATGATCTCAAATTCTTCTTCATTCGATGCTCCATGGGCTATCATAGGTACATGGGTAAGTCTTCCACATAGGTCTATCATCTTTCCTTTAAACAATCCTATCCTTCCCAATGAAAGAATCATAGCAGGCTTTCCCAAAATTTCCCAAGCACTTTCTAGCATAATATTCATATGTGTTTCCTCATCTACTACACAATCTATGTCGAAGTCTCCTATTCTTGTTTCTATGCACTTCTTATCTTTTAAGATCTCTGGTAAACTGATGTCTCTGTGATCATTCAGTGTTTCTTTCATCTGCAATAAGATAGTCTCTGATTCTTTCTGGTTCTCTAGCATATCCTTGGTTTTTTTCCCTTCTTCATAGTTTTCTTGTCTCATGTTCATCTTCTCAATTTTAGCAATTATTCTAGGGAAACCCAAAACCTTATACAACTTTACAACAAACACAAATAGGACCTCTACCAGGAAATTCCTTAGAAATATGTCTCGGTCTTTTACAACTATAACAAAGTGTCAATCCTCTCTTTCTCTTAAACGATCCCCACCTTTCTTGTACTGCACACTGGGATCAATGATGGACCTGCAATCTGCAAAAATTATTTATAGTTTCTTGCATCCACTTGTTAGTCCAAAACTTATTTCTATGCATAGGGATAACATATCTTTCACTAACTCTATCAAATTTATTCATATAAAATCTTCTTTCTTCTAGTTGTGCCCTAGTTTTCAGACTAGGAAAAAATCTATCAACCACACCTAGATTCATACTTGCGAAGAAAAAAATTCCACTTATATTACCTCTACCAGAGCACAAAGCTTTAAGATCTTACCTATTTTCTTTAGATCGGGATTCTCTTTCTTAGCACAGATCTTTACAAATTGAGTATATTGTTGCACACTACAACAATAGATCTACGCACATAGCTTTATCTTTTCTTCAATTCCCAAGAATCATAGTTTCATGTCCCGACAATAGAACCATTTATTGGCACAAGGGAAGGCCCAGGGTTCAATGCTTCAACAGTGCACCAACAAAACCCTAACTACCGTCCCTTTTAGCAACACCTGCAAAGTAGATGAAATCTCACTCGAGGTAGAGGCAGGGGGGGTTGCAAGACTCAAGTGTCTACAACCTAGCTGGGACACAAATCTGTGATCACAATACTTAAAAGAGCACTTAGAAATTAACAGACATTAGTATTTAACCCTTATTCACATCGCAGGTCAAACCCTTATTACAGATCAACGTAGTAACAACCAAGATCCAACACACCTAACCATTCAACACATAGCATTAGAGTAGATCTAACATTCATTCACATCATAAAGCACTAAGCATTAACTGGATCTATCATATATCTAGATTAAGAAAATACGTACATAAACAATATGAACACCATAGCACAAAGACTTCGACACAGGATATACGTGGTTCACCCCAGTGTGGGGCTACGTCCACCAACTCTTATTCTTCTTTATTAGTTTCTTCAATCTCCTTATAGGCACCAAGCCACAAAACTAACTCAGCATAGGACAGGAGATATGTGCGCACCTTGCCAGATCATCCTTCCCCTAGTTAGGTCCAAGCACAAAGCCTTTACATAGTTTTTGCACAAAGCACTTACAAAACACTTGCACTTAGCTCTGCAAGCCTTAACACATCTTCTTGCACATAACTAACATTAACACTAAGCCATCGACCTTTTCTTACATCACCTAGCTACTTATTTATACATTACAAATGGGGCCTAAACATGGGTGAACCCATGGGCCGACATCCCATACCCGTTACATAAACCCTAAAACCCAAAAAGTCCACAAAAAGGGAAAGATCCCCCGATGTTCGCTTCGCCGGGGCGCTCCGTCTTCGACTAGCCCGTCAAAGTCCCAAAAATGGTCAAACACAACCAACGTTTCCACAAAACATGGTCGAGGTCCAACACTCCCTTTAGTTCTTTAACAATCATAACACAACTAGTTAATCAAGAAAAACATCCCTCCTTGTGACTCCCATCATCACTTTCATATTTTGACAATTTATATCAATGATAATTGAAATTATTCCCAAAAATATATTACCCATATATCCAAAAAAAATAGTGTGTTGTCCAAAATTTCATAAGTCAATTGTTCTCAATAATTAATAAATAAAAACTTAAAATACATATTTTCCACTCTATGAGGAAATCTTTCCCTTGTTGTTGTTGTCACCTTTTGACCTTGTTGTTGCTATCACCTTTTGATCTCTCTCAATTTTCCTTAGGTTGTGTGGACCCTTTAGGCCTAATTTCATTGATCACATGAGAGCAATCATATCTCAAATGCATGCGAGAGGAAATGGATTTATCAAAGTCATTTGAGGGTGAGGAAGGGGCAGAAGTGGATTTTCCTTTGTAAACAACATGGTGGGCCTCAGTTTTTAACCTTTTTCTTTCATGGGAAGACTGTACTAGTTAGTGGATAGGGGAAACTTAGACAATTTTATTAATATGTCGAGGATCAGGTAGAGACAAGTTACACCAACCGCGATGTTGGGAGACTACTAGGTGGAAAATCTATTTCCATCTGTTGTTTTCAGGGACTTCAGGTTGCAGTGTGACATGAGGAGGCACTAGGATACTAGGAACCTATGGGGCTTGGAAGGGAGGCCTTTCAGGCCTAGGTTGGACCAGTCCTTTCCCAATCTAGTTAAAAAATCCAACTTGAAATAGCTGGCCTAACTCTAGTGAGTCTTCATCAAAGTGTATAGAGAATATTGGCCTTCTAGGGCCCCTGTTTCAATTTCCTCTTCCTCGGTTACCCCTATCATGGTTACCTATGCTAAAAAAATCTCATTTATGTATGCATAATTGATTAGAAAATAGTTTCTTTAACAACCATACATGGCAATTCTTTTAAATATGAAATAAAATTTGACTCAACAACATATCAGACTCATGCAATCCAATCCATACAAATGGTTTAATAATTTTCAATGAGCAAGGGGTGAACAAGGGTTCTGGGATACACGAGGGGTTGTATTGAGCGGAAAATGTTAAAATGAGGGGGGAAATATCATGATTATTTCTCACAGACATCAAACAATCAATTGTATCATAAACCAAAAGAATATATCACTACAATTCATCCTTGCGATCCTTTAACTGTCATAATACATAACTTATCTTAAATATAATTAAATTTTTAGGAACAGGAAGTGGATAGTGAATATGGGAAGGCGAGGAGAATTGTAATGTGTGAAAAGTGAAATAATGGTAGGAAAAAAGAGCGAATGTTGTTCAAAAAATCAATTAAGCAATCCATAAAAACAATTGTGTATTCAATACAACTATTCCATCACCAATTAAACAATTATTGTGACCAATTAAACAATTACTGTGTTAAAACATACTCACTATCCCGGATTCAATTTCCTTAAAAAATTTCAATTAACAGAGAATATAATCATACTCAGAATCGTCATGACTTTCACCCATATTGTTTAAAATAATTGTGTTTCTTTTCATTTCCTTCCTTTTATATTTAAACCAAAATCCAAGGAACACACAATCATATTGCTTCAACTCTGTTCAGCATAAAAAAAGCATCAACCACTGCCCATAATTTAATTTTTCAAATCAAACATAGACACAGGTCTTTCTTGAGTTGAACAGACTCATTTAAAACATGCCTGAATCCATTCCTTTGACAAATTTAACAATTAAGTTTGCAATGAAACCATACTACCAAAACCCCGTGCTCATATATGATGGTGCAATAAAAAAAAATGATGCATGATGTCTATAAGTCATACACAGTAGACAACCAAGCAACAATTATCAACCCTTCAACTTGCAATAATCCCGATTGGGACAAATTAAACACACAACAAACACCAACTTCAATTTATACCACGCCATAGGAACACACAGACCAACGCATAACGCAAAGAGGCGTCTCTATGACTATACATATCCAATTACTCCCAATCAATCCATTTATAACAATGTTGAGTTATCGATTCAACTATCACATGAAAAGGAGGCAATGACTATATGCCCATTATCATTTCCAATTACAAATCTCCTATCAAGTCGATCAAATAGAGATGAGCCAACAATCAAAGCCACTATCAACATTACTCAACCAATTTATGACAGTCAACAAGATACCCGACAGAGTGTGACTGGTTGATTTTATCAAAATCGGGCTCTGTAACTAATGAACAAAATAATCAAGGGTTCACTCAGTCACCAAACACAAGGAGGATAGAGGTCAACCATATCAACAGTAGGTGAGAGACTTCGAGACAAGCATGGTGGAACCTCAAGCCTTATAAACCTTAGCTTGTAATATAGGGTGACATTTTGACACCAGGTAGGGTAGACCATGATGCAAAGGAGAAGAGATTTCTTACTGTCCAATAACCAACACCAAGAACAAACAGAGGCATAACCCTCGTGTTTTTCCACAATAGTTGAATACTACTGATAGAAATATAGAGCCTAGGTATTACGAACAACCTTAAAGCATGCTTCTTGGCATAATAGCCACCCCATAACCAACTGTGCGGATACCAATAACGTAAAATGAGCCCACAACCAGGTGAAAAAGATATGTAGTGACCCAAAGGTGGTTCAAAACATACACAACAACCCCATAGCACCAAATACAACCGGGTGTGGTTACCATAATTGTGAGGAGACTGCCAGTAAGGCTAAACAGAGTGAAACCCTCCAACAAAAACCCATAAAGACAACAAAGATCCATCATGGTTTCCACCACATAGAACAACCAATGAAATCACAACTTCAACCATCGATTTTTCCATTTGAAATGAATAACACACACAGTCATTCTAGAGAAAACACCATGCATTTGCACAGTTGACAAACTCAAGAAAACACAAACCAACACATTACCGAACCAACGTTCATTTCATACACAGAGTGAATTCATGGATGGGTGAAAAGAACCATACATGTAACCAATGGCCTTAAAAATGTGAGCTCGGTCGAGTAGTTCCTTCCACACCTGAATCTAGGAGCTTAACCACAGCAAAACCAAAATGAAAAATAGCCATGCTAGGGTGACAACCTAGTGGGAGAAGTATGGAGTGACGTTCATTTATTTCACATCGCTTCCATCCTCCATCTCATTCAATTACGTAGTACATGACAACCATCCAAACCATTAATCCATGCATCGAAAATTGTACACATTGCTTGACAATTGTGACACCCAATCCATATTAACCATTTCCAAAACCATACAATTACATATATCAAATGTGCCCCATATAACTCCATAAAATCGTGTAGCCACTGTTGGGTCCCCAAAGTACCATCTTTTTACCAACCTTTCACTTCACTTTCAATTCACTTTCACTTCACTTTTAACCATATTTTGCTTTCCCATACCCTTACATTAAACCATTTTCATGATTACATGGATTTTATACATATTATTTTCCAATGCATCTATTTTAGTGTTTTTGAGTGAATTTATGATTAAATATTGGAAAAATGACATGTTTACACTTATTTATGAAAGTGGGATGAGTTTCATGATTCTTATAGGTGTATTTGAAGACTCCAACCAAGTCAACTTTGACCATCAAGCCTCAAATTAGAATTTTTTATTCAACCCTTTGAAGATTTGATGAAGATTTGGAGATCTACTCAAGTATCTTGGAAGGAGATTAATCATGAAAGAAATATTTGTGAGAGGATTTGTAGAGATATCACTTGATAGGTGTGAGCACATGGTTGTAACCAAATGAGACATTTGTGGATCTAGGAGAGATTTGTGAATCTAAGTTATCTTAAATTTTGGTATAAATAGGAGTGCCTCCTCCATTTCAAGGGGAGGGGACTCCTGGAGCATTGTGTCCAACTTATGATGGAATAAGAATCAAGCTTTATTTTCACATCAATTTCCATTCTCTAGTTTAGATTTAGAATTATTTAGTTTATGTGTTACTTTGTTCTTGGGAGAATTGAGCTCACTCCAAA
>ML859554.1:7614-22218 GCA_009831015.1 Picea engelmannii | reverse complement strand
CTGCAATAAATTCAAACTGTTATTTACATTCATTGACCTCTTCCTGCAGGTCCATTTACATCACATATTCACACTTATGAGTTTTGCCATAGTCCTTGGCTAGTTCAGTTATATTTACAATCTGGGGGAAACAGGGTGTTACATCCACAAACTCCTTGAATCTTCTGATGAATGTCTGGAAGTCCATCTACCAGTTTCTCTCGTGTCAACTGAGAGAGGTAGTTAAAATTGAAGTGCCCATATCTCTAATTCTATAGTGTGCAGATGTCTGATGCACTCTTCACTGCCAGTGCATGCTCTTTGCCCTACCCAATATCCACCAATCTTAACAGACCATGGTCCTCCACACCAAGAGCAACGATATTCTTGGTATTCTTGTCAATGATATAGCACTTGTGATTGCTAAAGTTGACATCCAAGTGAGGAGAGTGCCTCATAATCTGACTAACTGAGAGCAGATTAAACTCCATACCTGGCACATAGTGGACGTTGAGAAACATAAGCATCTTTCCTCCGAAGGAAATCTGAACATTCCTCTTTCCCACTATATTATACTCCTCGCCTCCACTGAAGATCACCAAGTCTGTGGATGGAGTAGGTGTAAACTCTGTGAACCAATCTTTTTTATTGGTGAAATGCATGGATGCGCCTGAATCANTGACTTGGACTGATCTGCTTGTGTATAAGCCATAAAGGCATAGAAGTTTGCCTCCTTCTCCACCGTGTGCTCTGCGACATGGGCCTTCTGTTGAGACCCTCCGTGATTGTGCTTTTGATATGCCAACCGCTTTTTGCAGTGCTTCTTCATATGGCCAGTCTTGCCATAGTAATAACAAGTGATGGTCTTCAGGCTTTTGGTGGCATCCTCATCATTGCCTGGACCAGGTTTCCTTGTCCATTTGCCTTTGCCTTTAGCTTTGGCTTCAAAGCCCTGCTCTGAACCCTCTGTCTCACTGCTGCTCCCAAACTACTTCTTCCACTTGTCCTGCTGCAAGAGCTTATTGGATAGCTCTCCAAACTTCAGGTCAACATCTGTAGCTGTGATGTTCAAGGTCTCAATGAAGTGCTCGTAGGACCCTGGCAAACTGTTCAGAGTGAGCACCACCATGTCCTCTTCTGCCATCTTCTGACCAATGGCCTCTAACTGCTCCCGGATGTCCTTGATCTTGAGTAAGTTCTCTTGGAGAGAGGCACCCTCACTCATCTTGATCGAGAACAACATATTCTTTAAAAAGAACGCTCAACCCTTATCTGAAATTTCATGGGTCTCTTTCAACTGTTTCCAGATCACTGCAACAGTCTTCCCATTCTGAACCTCAGGTAACATCTCATCTATCACGAACAATTTGATCAGCATCATGGCCTCTCTGTCTTGGCCATCAAACTTGTCCTGGTCTTTACCTGCAACCATGGGACGAGGACTCGTGCCCAAAAAAAACATCTGGCATGCACTCATACGCAAAAATGGCCAACATACGTTGCTTCTAGTTATTGTAGTTCTTCCCAAAGAACTTTTGGTTGCCTTCCAACATGATGTTGGTCAATGAAGCCATAGATGATCGTAAAATACTGAACTTAGCAGATAAATAATGGAATGGCAAAATACCTGCAATTTGCCCTCAACCAACTCCAAATCAACCAATTTCTCCTCAAATCCTCTGACTCAAGAAATTAGCAGTAAAAAAAAACACCCAATTTCTCCTCAAATCCTCTAACTCAATAAATTAGCAGCAAAAAATCCAGCACATAAACCAAGATAACTTGAATAAGGTTATCGGTCTTTATTCAATCAATGAAATAAGAGAGCAAATAGCTTTTTTATATAGGTTACAATCAAGTAGAGTCAAACCACTTTATGAATGTGGGATAAAGTAAAAATATAACCTAAAAACAAATAAATTAACCTAAAATCACTTTCACGTTATTAATACCTAAATCTAATTTTTAATTAATCATTATAAACTAATATTTAATTTAACAAACTATGTCCATTTAATTTTTATTATATTTTCATATTTTAATATGAATTAAATATTTTTCTTAATTTTATTTTATATTTTAACTTTAATATTAACCAATAAAATATTTACCAAACTTTTATTTTTCACATTTAAATATCGATATTATTACATGGATATCGGCTCCTCTCCAACATGAATTAAGAGTCTCGGTCGGGTTGAGTGCCTCTCCCTTGCTCGACTCGATGATGTCGATTAATCAGCGAAAAAACACAAAGACAAAATAAAAAAAACATGGGATATGAAATTTGAAAATGAGCAACCGCCTTAAATACCATAAAGGTTTGTTTTAATAGAACATTGAAAAATGTAAGTACATGTGATTCGAAATGCTGGTTTTACTGGTAGACTGTATTCCATGGAATGTATTTGGATGGTTTTAAGGGATAGGTCTTTGGAGGTTTTTCGTTCATTTACAAATAAAACACTGCCATCTGTACATAGATATGTGCATAGGCCCTTCTAAACATATTCTATTTTTCTTCCAATACATGTTTTTATATAAAATAAGCAAAAAGGAGCTTTGGCTTAAAAACTCCATTTCTAATTTTATAAACATTGTGTGTTAAATTTAGAGTGGGAACTCCATTGATTCCGTCTTTTCATTGTCCAGGAACATATACCAAGCGTCATTTTGGACAACAAGTCAACTAATAAATTACTAGCTTAGAAGTTAGAGTTTCCCATAATATGCAATTTTTTTTATATCTTTAATAAAAACAATTTACTCTATTAAATTATAAAAAAAATATTTTTATATTATTTTTTTATTTTATTATATTTTAAATTTATTTTAATAAAATTTAAATAGTAAAATAATAATTGTGTATGAGTTGATTTTAAGAATTTGAAAATTTCAAAATTAATGTGTGTAGTAAATCATATTCCATATCTCATTGAAACAATCCCCGAAGAGAAGTTTAAGGCTACAAGGTTGATGGCAAGATTAGAGAATGCGGTTGATAGTGTTAAGGGCCTCACACTCATTAAATCTTCTTTAATATAAAAAAGGTGTAATTATTTTTTTCTTAATAAATTAATTTTATAACAATAATTTCTTTAATAATAAAGTTTTTAAAATTATAAAATAATTTTTAAATATTATTAAAGTTTTATAATAATTTTAATTTTATTATTATTTTTAAAATTATGTAAAAATTTTAATTTTATTTTAAATTTTTTTATTATATATATATATATATATATATATATATATATATATAAATTTTAATCACTAAAAATTTATATTACATAATCAAATGACTTTCTTATAGTCAAAATTGTAGGAAAAGGTCACTAAAACACTCCGTAAAATATATAATAACTTATTTAAATTGAACTTCCTCAAAATGAATTTTATCTAGTCTTTTTAAATAATCATAACTTATAAGTTATATTTGGTCTTTTTCAATAATCATAACTTATTGAAACTCAAATACAATAAATAAAAGATTAATTGCCTCAAATTGCATGTGAGAAATCTTATTTGGTAACAAAGTAAATATAGTTTTTTACTTATTCCCTAATTGTTATACATAAAAAAGTTTATAAAATAATCGTGAGCTTCAAAATGTTAACCAAGCTATAAATAAATCCATCACTTAATAGATGCAATCTTAACATCTTGTATATCTTATAAATGAATCCATCACTTAATGGATGCAATACCTTATATATCTTACTTAATGGATGCAATCTTAACACATTATATATATCACTTAATGAATGCAATCTTAACACATTATATATATATATATATATATATATATATATATATATATATATATATATCACTTAATGAATGCAATTTTAACACCTTATATATATTTAGAACCAAATGTTTTAATAATAAAGAGATAAGATTTTAATGCATATAAATAAAAAGCATGCATAAGTAAAAGTGGAGAACCTGGAATGTATCAATAATGAAGCATCCATGATTAAAATTGGAAAACACTTTAGAGAAGTGAAATATATATATTTCATAATAAAATAAATGCAAGATAACAAAATTTGAGAAATTCAAAAGTTGAGCTCCGTCTTTTAAATGTTATATATTTTATATGTCTTTATGAATGTGAAGTTTGGAGATCATAATAATAATAATAATCTATTTTTAAGGTCACGATCAAGCTAGCACACCAAATTGGTGTATGAGACCCTCTTGTTTGTGGGACAAGGGGCCTCTCTCCCTTAAAGTCGAAAGTATACATACCCTACCCCCCTTTGGATTTGAACCTATGACCTCTTAAGAGGAAACACATATTCTTAACATATATATTCAACACAAATAATAGTGTATAAACATATATTAAAATATGGATTGGAATGCAAAGTTAATTAAATATATACTGGAATAAAAAATATTTAATTGATATCACAAAGATGTCACTCGAATCAATAAAGCTTAGTTTTTGTAGGATATTTAATTTCTTATTTTATACATAAAAGATAAGTGTTTGGAATAAAAATAATATTAACACAACATATTGTATATATAATTGTATTTTACATATCAAAATGAATTTTATTTTATTTTTTAAAATAAACATTTTTGAAACTATAAGTAATAAAAAACATATATATCAAATACTTTAAATAGTATATTTTTAAAGGAAACACTGAAGTGAATTGGGGTGGATATATTGTTCAAAGACTGTATATTTTTGTTTTTGGATGGAAAATGAATATTTCACAAGATTCATATTCATGACACATTTCACAAAATATTTTCAACAATCCTATAACTCCAAAGTTAAACATGCTCACCTCCAACAATCACAAATAATAATAATTTGCTTAAGAGTAAAAAATAATGTATCACATGAGATATTCATTTGCATGTGTATACAAATTTAAATTGTTACTTTTCTTAAAGGTGAAAAGACATTTCATTTTGATCTTTAGGGTGTCTTCCTCTTTAGCTTATTGTGTAAGTTACACATTATAAATGCCAAACCAAATACATATTAAGAAATATTAAGGTAAAACTAAAAAAGCTTAAGATGAATTCCAAGTTATATTTCCACACAATGGGACTTTAGTGATAACTAACAACCGATATTTTTTAAATATACCAAAAATCTTGTAAAGCACTTGAATACATTTATGAGATTTTATTCTTACAGTATAAGGAATTTGGGATACATTTATGAGATTTTACTTTCTAGAATTACATAAGATTTTAACCTTTCTTAATAGACGTAGAGTTACAAAAGTTTTAACCTTTCCTAAATATTGACATACCAAAATCAATATCCAACCTGAAAATATATCAAAACCTACTAATTATTTAATAACATATATTTTTAAAGAAATAAAGTGTAAACATATTATAACATATGTTTCCTTTTAATACAAGTCATAAATAAATTCATAAAAGTTGGAATATGTATATATATATTGAATGTCAAAACCTTCTAATTATTAAGTATAAAAACATTATTATAACATATATTTACTTTTAATATAAGTCATAAATAAATTCATAGAAGTTGGAATATGTATATATATTGAATATCAAAACCTTTTAATACAAGTCATAAATAAATTCATAAAAGTTGGAATATGTATATATATATATTGAATATCAAAACTTTCTAATTATTAAGTATAGAAACATTTTTATAATCTATTGATTTAAGTATAAAAACATTTTTATAATTTGTTGATTTAAAATTTAAGTACAGAAATATTTGTATTAATATACTATAAACATATAGTTATTAAAATATGCATGCCTAACATAATTATTTAATCCTATGCATTTACATTTTTATAATATCTTGACTTAAATATAAAAGTTTTTATATCAATAGGTTATAAACATACTTTAATATTTATATTAGAAACATATAGTCATTAGAATATGCACACCTAACATAATTATTTAATCATATACATTTACATTTTTATAATAAATTGACTTAAATATAAAAGTTTTTATATCGATAGTTTATAAACATACTTTAATATTTATATTAGAGTATGATCATTTAATCTCATTTTTTTAAAAATGTTTATAAATTATTTAATAATACATATTTATATATTTTTTATAATCTATATATTAAAATATTTAATATAGAAGAGTAGGCTTTTTAACATTATAATAATCTTATTCTAATATAAATATATGTTTTCTTTCTTATAAATTCTATTTTTTTTAAATGTTTATGAATTATTTAATAATACATATTTATATAATTTATTTACTAAAATATTTATTATAAAATGGTATGTTTTTTAACATCATAATAAATTTATTATAATATAGAATATATGTTTTCTTTCTTATAAGTTTTAAAATTTTTCTCCTAAGTTGAAATTTATAAATTTTACCATGTCAATAAATGGTCAATAAATTGAAAAAAAAAATCTAAATATATAATTCTATTTGCAAAAACTTCAATCATAATGAAACTTTGTTTATATCTAAAATTTTACTCAAATTTCAATGAAATGTGTAAACATAAAAATAGTATTTTGCTAACATACTTTAATATAAAATATAAATGTTTTAAGACAATTTATAAATTATGTAATAATATATATTTGTATTTTTTATAATTTATTTATTAATATTCAAATTCATTCAAAAAAATTGTCTAACATTTTAGATATATGTCATAATAAAGTAATACCAATACAAATATAATAAAACAACTTACCCACCACATTGTTTTTAAGATATTGATATCTTGGTTGTCCAAATTGACCAAAACTCACTTGGATCACTTCGAACGGCTTACACCAATTTCTTCTCTAGCCTCCATTATGTGTCTACATAAAATTTCACTTCTCCCAATGAAAAGTTAAACATCACAGATATAGAACACCATGTTGTTTGCCAACATAAGCAGCTAATGTATTCCTTTGCATTTATATTTCCTAACACACAATGATAAATGGAAAAAATAAGCTCATTTGTTCACATTACATATGAGGTTCCACCAAAGACAATTGACTAGCCAACAATTGGTCTATCACCAATCAATGAGTACAACAAAGAGGATCTATTCGATATGAAATTTCATGTTCTTTTTCCCACTAAGGATACCCTGCCTCGCCAAACATACATGAATAACATCCCACTTGATAGTTATGCAATACACTTGATGTGTAACCATTACAACAAGTTCGGTAATCATCATCGATTCAAATACTACCTCAACAATTTGATTATACATCATCGAAGCCAAACAAAAATTACCTTATCAAGCGAAGCCAAGTGCATAACACACCTAGCACAAACATTATTGTGGACAACCATAACAAGTTCATGCTCCAATCCTTGAATATGGCAATCACATGAAGTGTCATAGAATTACTTATTGCTTTAGAAGCACACCAACACGATGTTGACCAACAAGCAAAAACATTTATTTCTATGTATAGGCCAACAAGTTATGCTATTGTGAAATTTATGGGTCCACGCAGGATTAGTCAATGGTGCTCTAAGAGTACTCATGTAAATTGTATATGCACTAGAACGTAACCCTCCAAATTTGCCAACATATGTTGTTGTGGAATTCCATAAATACATTGGCCCTCCATGGGACCAAACCCAACCAAAGCATGTACCGATTCCACCCATACAACAGAGTAACAAGAAACAAATCTCCCTTAAGATGGTTTGGGCACTGACTATACATAAATCTCAAGGAATGACCTTAACAAGGTCTACCATTGACATTGGAAACATTGAACATCAAGGCTTGACCTTCATGACAATGTCATGCACTACTAATATATAAGGAATGCAAATAACATCATCATTCTCCTTCAAACCATCTGAAAAAATGAAGGATATTGCTTAGATATCATTACAAAAAAAAGAAGAGGCATACTTATGTATTTATTGATGCTAATAACAATTGTGTCAAATAGTTACTAACAAATGCTTATCAATCGTACTGGTACAATGTTCACTATTCCTTTTCTTCTTTATGCATACTAACAATTAATGTATCATTATAATGCTACTCATAAAACACTATGCTTAAAAAAATATATATACTATTCTCTTCGGCCTTTCCTTTCCCAAGCTTCGGGGATATGCTAGTATTTAATGAGTAACATTGTAATAGTATATTAATTATGAGTAGAAACGTGATCTTTGTAAAGTGTTTAGTTCAAAACATGATTGATAAGTATTTGGTAGTAAATATTTGAAGCTATTTCATTCCATATATAGAAGTATGGACCAAGTTAAATAATTTATATATAGAAGTACAATTACAATATAGAAAAATCTAAAAGCTATGTAACAAAGAAGATAAATATACCTTTTCTATTTTTAGTAGTGAGATATAAGCAATATCCTTCATTTTTTCATAACATTTAAAAGAAATAATAAAAATAATAAAATAAAATAATAAATATTTATAAATAAAAATATAAATAAATAAATTTATAAATCCATTATAAAATATCCAAAATGAATAAAAATGGAAAAAAAATCAAATCTTTGAAAAGATTTATCATTAAATCTCAATATACACAAATATTGAATAAATCATCCACTGAAATTTTCATATTCAATTCAATTTTTTATTCAACTACCAATATCACTTTTTTATTTTAATTTCAATGTATGTGTGTCTTTTCACTTTTTACGTGAGAATCCTATGACACCACATAGTTTATTGAATAATAAATAATATTTATATAAACACATAAATTATTCATGTGGGCCGATCGGAAGAGATGATGTGTGCATCAGTAACAAGTGGACCAAAGAACGTGGGCCGTTGGATCTCATTGGAGAAGTTTCTAAACTCCCACGTCTAACAAAATATCTCCCGTCAGTCAAACATAGGATCCATCGGATCACTGCAGATCCGCGAACACACACAATAAAAAAAACGAGAATCCCAACTAAATGCACTTATTTTATGTGCGTAGGTGAATGGTTCCTTTGCTCTCTTTTTAATTTTTGTTCTTCGTCAAAGTTTGCAAAAGCTTGGCTTTTAAGGTGTTCTCTATAATTTTTTGCTTGTGCTTTTCCATTTCTGCATATCTTTCCACATAAAAATTCTACATTATATTTAGACATATAATCTGTTTAAATAGACAAAGATCCATTACAAAATTAACATAGACCCAGCCATAGCTGCATCATCCAAGAAAACTTTACATTAATACTTTGCATCAAGATCATATGATAACGAAGTTCCAAAAGGAATCTAACCAAAAGAAGAGTCATATAATAACATCTCAAAAGGTGACTATCCAAAAAATAGAGCCATATAAATTAGCTCCCCACAGTCAAAAGAAAGACCATAATAACTATACCAAATTGTTCATTGCACAACACAATGATGCTAGGAAGTGAGGCTAATACATCTTTAAGTATGTTCTAGGTCCTTCATGACCTTCCATCCACTGGTAGAAAGCAATCGCTCCTAGACGCTCCATCAATGCCTGTTTGGATAAGAAATCAGCCTCCTGATTTTCTTCTCTAAAAACATGAGCAAAATAAATGACAAAGAATTGCTTGATGAGATCCATAACTCTGTCTTTCCAACAGTCAATGGCAATAACCTGCAAAGAGCCAATATCATTTAGCCAATCAATTATAATTTTGGAGTCTCCCATGATGTGGATATCCGAAATAGAAAGTATTTGTGCCATCTTAAGAATAGCCCAAACACCCAAGAGTTCAGCTCCTGTGTTTGTGACCCCACCACAGTTTAGAAGGAGCTTGAATACAGTGTGATCATTAATTTTTATCACCCCCCCCCCAACACCACTTTGTTATTTGTTTCTCTGTGAAGCCCCATCAAACCATCCTAAGATTTTGTTATTAGGCAAGCTATGTGCAATGCACCTTTTAATCCAGTTATTTTGTGGGAAAAGATGAGTTAGAGCAGCAAGAGTTTGATAGTAGATCTTTTCCAGAGATGGAGGTTTTGATTCAAAAATCGCCAAATTCCTTTCAATCCATATGTACCAACAGATGTAAGCTGATAATGATGGGAAACTGAAATTCCTTCTAAACCAAAGATCTAAACTTTCAATGACAGTGGCTCCCGACCACCCTCCACCCAATTTATAATAATTTAATTTTTTTTTCCATACAGAAACAGTGAACGAGCATTGAATAAAAAGATGGTAAACTGATTCTCCATTACCTTTGCAAAGAAGACACAGTCCCAGACCTTGCCACCCGCGCTTGTTGAGATTATTCCAAGTGAATAACTTGTTTTCGATAAGGAGCCACATGAACAGTTTAATCTTTTGTGGGCAATCCCACTTCCATATTCTCCTTCGTCAGCCATCACTGTTCTTCTGCCAAATTTTAGCAGCCAGGGCATTATAAACATTCCTTGAAGTTAAGATCCCAGTACGATCCCCTCCAGTCAGGGATGATTTTAAGGATGGAAATTTATTTTAAAATGTAGAAACCTTGGCGAATCTCACTAATTCTTCATATGCCAACTATAAATGATTGGCGATATTTTTGTAAAAATATTCAAATTTCTAAGGATTTTATATAGTTTTTATAAAATTTTGGCGATTTTTAAGGTAAAATAATTTTATCCTATAGAATTTGGGCGAATCATTTTTAAAATAGAGAACCTTGTTTTTGGAAAAACTATGGAAAATTAGCCCATGAGCAAAATTTATCCCCTAAAATCATCCATGCCTCCAGTCCACTTTAATTCATCATGTGCATCGGACAGTGCAATGCCCGCATCAATCAAACACTTCCTATAATTATCCCATTCAACGGCAAGATCACTCGTTAATCCCATCTCATTACAGGTAAGACAGTTAGTGTCAAATGAACCTACAGTCGGGGCACTTCTAGCCCGATAAAGAAAGAAAACCTGGTGATCATTCAAATGCTGAATCAGATCCTTCGATAGAAAAGATCCCATGTTCAAACCCAGAATCATATCCTTTCTTGTGATGATAGATACCCCAGAACCCGATTTCCATGCCAGCTAGTGCACCGGGAGAGGTAAATCATTAATGAGATTCTTCCAGGTTTGTGAGCCATGAAGAAACGAAGGATCCGTTGAGTGCAACCACGTTATCACAGAAGTATGAGGAAAATACTTGTCTTTTAATACTTGGTGCCAAATCCTCGAACGCATCAAACCATGCCAGAGGGATTTTCTTGCTAAGGCTCTCGAGAAGCAAAAGATATTCCTAATCCCCCATCCACCAAACTTTTTTGGTCGCGCTAATAATTCCCAATTGCATAAGTGGTAGGAAGAGGATTTTTTTTATCCGGACCAAAGGTACGAAAAGGTCAACTTACGAATACTGTTCAAAACAATAGCAGGTATGTGAGCAAGATCCAACCAGTAAACCGGTTGACTTTCTAGAACCACTTTAATCAAAACAAATCTACCACCCAAAGATAAGAATTGATTACACCAGTGACAAATTCTGTGTTCATATTTCATCAACAACCAATGCCAATCTATTACCTTATACCTGTCCAACTTTAAAAAATATCCCAAGTATTTAAATCCCTCAGATAGACATGAACTACCAAAATGATATAATTCATTCAAATGATCATGAAAGGCCTGTTGAATCCCAAAATCATGGAAAGTGGATTTGTGTGCATTAATCTCCAGACCACTTGCACCACAGAAAGCACATAAAATAGAATGAATCTCTCGCCATTAATTAATATTCACTTTGGACATTATAATCACATCATCCACAAATAGGAAATGGATGATCCTTATCAAATGAGAGACTTTAATGCCCATCACCTTCCCATCCATATGGCTCTTTTTTAGAGAGAGGATCAACCCCTCCATTACAAGAATAAATAGAAGTGGGGATAGTGGACACCCTTGGCAAAGTCCTCTCCCACTATTTATGAACTTTGTTGGTTCTTCATTGATTAGGATGGCAAGATTTTCTGAAGTTGCACAACCCATGATCCATTTAGACATAAGATACCCAAAACCACAATGTAAAAGCAACAATCTAAGATAATCCCAGTTCGTACAGTCGTAAGCCTTTTTTAGATCCAATTTCAAAATGACCGCCTGAAGTTTCTTTGTTTTGATACTATGGAGACACTCCTGAGATGTATTGATTGCATCCAAGATCTGGCAGCCCTTAAGGAACCCAAAATGTTCCTCAGACGGAGCATGGGAGAGAAAAGGTCTGATGCAGTGCGCAATTAGCTTTGCGATAATCTTGTAGCATAGATTACATAAGGCAATAGGACAAAAATTAGAGAAAAATGATGGTCAATTTGCTCTAGGGATTAAATCAAGAAAAGTGGAGTTAAGTGGTCTAATGACTTCACCTCGTAGTATAGTTTCCTCAACCATCGCTAGTAAGTTAGGACCAACCAGATCAATGAAGAAAAGGAAGAATTCAACTATCCACCCATCAGGGTCCAGACTCTTGTCTTTGGCAAAACCTTTTAAAACCTTGAGAATCCCCTTCATAGTAACGACCTGTTCCAAAGTAGTGACCTCTTCCTCCTGTACAATCCTAGGATACAAACTGATGACCGTCAATTGATCATGTATGTTTGTCTATCCCTGATCTTTAAAAAAAGTATGAAAATAGGAGAGAACTTCTTTTTTAATGGCTTCCTCACCAACGTGTACAATACCAATCTGATCCCTTATTTCCCACATAAATTTCTTATTTCTCCGATAACTTGCAAAATTATGGAAAAACTTTGTGTTTTTGTCGCTGCTCTTTATCCAGATTTCCCTACTTTTCTGCCTCCAACTCTCTTCTTCCTCCAATAATAATTTATTGCGGTCCACCTCCAGTTGCCTACCATGTTTCTTTGCAACTTCATTTGTAATTCCAGTGTTTTTCTGTCGATAAAAAATTTCCAATTCTAATTCAAGCTTTGTTAATTGTTCTTGTTCCCTTTTTAATTTTGTTTTCAACCAGGATTTAACCTTTTTTTTTGAAGTGAAAGTTTCTCAACTAACCTTCTCTAAGATACAATAATAAAATCGAATATGTGGTCTAGCCAAACCTCTCTAGTTAAATCAACAAATGTTCCATCTTTTAACCAGACATGATTGAATTTAAAGGAATGCCTTGTCTTCGGACTGTCAAGTTCCAGCTGCAATAAAATAGGAGAGTGGTCTGATAAATAAGTTGGCTCCACCCACAATCTATACCGTAGCTCTGGGCCCATCAAATCTTCGTGCACGTAAAATCTATCAAGCCTTTTTGAAATACTAGATTCCCCAATCCTACCATTATGCCACGTCGGGACCAGCTCCGTCGGCCCCACATCCACCAACGAATAATCATCAAATAATTCTTTAAAAAAAGGAGCCAAAGGATCCAACACAGTCGTTGTACCCCATACCTCTTCAATGCTTAGTGTAAAGTTTAAATCTCCTGATAGAATAAGATCTTTGATAGCTAATAGTCCTTTGTCAACAAGTTTTCTCCAGATGGTCTTGCGCTCCTTGCATGGACCATAGACATTGAGAAGTGAAAAAATCCTTTATCATCAACACTGGATCCTATCAAGAGAATGTCGTCGAAGGCAAGAGAAGGAGAGAAAACATAAAAACGAGAGTCCCAAGATGCCAACAATCCCCCCGAGTTTCCAACTGAACTAATGGCACACGACATCCAGTCTGGTCTTAGTGAAAACATGAATTCCCGAGCCCTCACATCAGAATTTAGAGTCTCTTGTAAAAAAACTATATCATGATTAGTCTTATTCAGTAATCTCCACATAGAGGGCAGTTTAAGGGGCCCTCCTACCCCTCTTATGTTTAGGGATAAAAGGATCATGACTTGGCCCTAACGAGGGCTTTGATGCCTCTAAGTTGCCCCTGGTCAATAGTCGAAAGAGATGGGAAGAAGGTGTCGTTGAGTCTGTCCCCACTTGTTTGCAAGCACTCTTGGTCTTAACAGGAGATAGTTCTAGTCCCAAATCCTTGGACCAAGCTAGTTTTTTTCCGGCCGAGACCTCCGCAACAACTGGGATAGGTTCCCCAGAAACCACTTCATATTTTCTTAAAAAAGTCGGAATGGGAACAAGGTTGTTTACCTCCTTATAGGCTAGGACTAAGTCAAAAAGAATTATTTCACGGGAGTGGTTACTATCTTTGTGTGATCTAGGTGGATATTGGTGGCCACCCGCCTATTCCACTTGGATCCAAACCATTGTTTCTTTCAGTTTTTCAGTTTCTTTAATTGTAGCACAATTTACTATTTTTAGCAGTTCTTCGGGTCTTGAACTTTCAGAGCAGTTTTGAGGCCCTAAACAACGTTTTTTGGGCATGAATGCTCCGACAAATATGAGTTCATTCCATACTTGATATTCACCGTCAATAATGTATTCCTCGGATAGACATTTCTAACTATGTATCATGTGCGTCAAACAGAGATAGTGTGCCAAAGTTACGACCCCAGGAAATTGATGTACCAATTTACCCCAACGGGGCCCATATTCTGGCGTTTCATCTCCTAGGGTTAGGTTTTTGGATGTTTAGGGTTTTCCATTGTTTCTCAGTAATATATAGGCCTTTGAGTCTCATTGTAACAGGCAGTTCAGAGGCCAGTAGCCACCACATCTCTTCTCAAAGATAAGCTACCAACACCCTAGCTAGTTTAT
>WSFP011406448.1:0-25422 GCA_009831015.1 Picea engelmannii | reverse complement strand
ACCAAACCATGGATTCTTAACAGAGACTGTCAATAAATTTTCATCTGGAATTGTATTAATTACAGGAAAGGTCTCACCAAGATTATTGATTCGAGAAAGGAAATCTACTACCATATTTTCCCTTCCTGGCCTATCTAACACCATGATATTGAATTCATGAAAAAGAAGAATCCATCTTGTTATTACGCCATTAATTATGGGTTTATTCATAAGGTAACTGGTGGCGGAATGGTTTGTTTGAACAAAAATATCATATCTTGTAATGTGATGCCAAAAAACAATTATTGCATAGATAACTGCCAAAATATCCTTTTTTGTGATTGTATAATCAGATTCAGCAGGAGTTAATTTTTTGTTGAAAAAATAGATTGCATAATGTTGTTGGTTCTCTTTGTGTCCCAAAACCGCTCCTATTGTTTCCTTTGAGGCATTTGTCGATATGTGAAAGGGAAATGTCTAATTGGGCCCTCTCAACACTAGAGTTGTAGAAAGTTTTTCTTTTAATGCACCAAAGGAAACTTAGCAGTTTTTGTTAAATTTCTTATGAACCATCTATAATACCCTACATGACCAAGAAAGCTCCTCACATCCTTTCGAGTGGATGGAGAGGGTAAATTGACAATAACTGCATTTTTTGTCGGATCTACTTTAATATTTGCGGCTGAAATATGGTGACCAAGCACAATACCTTTAGTACGCATCATAAAACATTTTTCATTGCTCAAAGAAGGCATGTTTCTTGGCATCTATTTAAAACTTTTTCCAGGTTCTCTAAAGCCTCCTCAAAAGTATCTCCATGAACTGAAAACTCATCCATATACATGACTACAGAATCATCTACCAAATCAGCAAAAATGGCCAAAACTGCCCTTTGAAAAGTGGTGGTGCATTATAGATTCCAAAGGGCAATACGTTGTAGGCATAGGTTCTCCAAGGATAAGTGAATGTGGTTTTGTCTTGATCTGCAGGTGTTTTTTGTATTTGATTATAGTTGTTGAAACCATCGAGGAGAAAAATATTTTTGTCCATCCAATGTGTCAAGGACTTGGTTGATGAAAGGGAGAGAGAAATGATCTTTTAATGTGGCCTTATTGAGTTGTCGGTAGTCTACACATACCCGCCATTTATTAATTTTATTGGGAACTATAACCAAGGGTGAAACCCATTGGTTGTCTAAGATAGGGTAGATGAACCCTGCATTTAATATCTTTTGTAGCTCCTCTTTTACAATATTTTTTAAGTCTGGGTTCATTCGTCTTTGCGGTTGTCAAACAGGTCTGACATTTTCCTGGATTTATATGTGGTGGGTTCAATTATTCTGATGAATACCCTGCATATCTGTGTATTCCCAAGAAAAGGCTTTAGAATATTTCTTCAATACATAAATTAATTTTATTTGTTGTGATTCATCAAGATTAGGATTAATGTTTATGTTCTTTCTAGGAAAAATTTCAATCATTTTATTACAAGAATTAGATATAGTGTTTATAGGAAATACAGAGTCAAACAAAGATGTTAAACTATCGATGGTACAAGTTTCCTCAAAATGTTTTTTTTTTTTTTACTGGGGGAATTGGCAACTCACGGTTCTCGTACTCGCGTGACACGGGGCCGATACCCGTCCGCTACCACTATAACCCCAGGTGTGCCACACATCCTGCAAGCATGGAGCATAAGTAAATCGGGGTGAGAATCGAACTTGAGACCTCCTTTACATATTTCCTTCCATTTACATGGCACTTGCCAATCAGTCTACACCCTTGCTGGCAAGTTTCCTGAAAATGTTGTCCTAATAGAAGATCAACATAAATTTGCTCAAAATTCATTGTAGAAATTTGTTCAAAACTTGATGAAGCTTGTTCAGATGATGTATGTGATGATTTTTTCACCCTTAAATGCAGAGGAGAATCGGGATAGGATATGGAATGATTGAAGTTATTATCATATGTATTTTCTTTAATGTTTAGAGCTTGAGTAATTGTTAAAACATGCTGAATTATTTTATTTTATGTATATGTGTCCTCTATCCATTTAATTTACTCCAAATCATTGACTTATTTAGTTGGGGGGGTAGAGTTTGATCTGTTTTACCTCAAAGCCATTTGTGATTTTCATGTTTTCTGAACGACAACCAATGTATGCGTCATTTATTGCCAACCACGATCCACCTAGTATTAATGAATGTCCTTCTAGACCAAACTTTGTTTGTAGGATAATAAATTCTATTGGGTAATTCCATGAGTCAATTGAAACAATGACATCTTCTACTATACCCTTGGGATTAATTTTTTATCTGTCCACTAATTCCAAAACCGTAAGGGTAGGTCTGATATTTTCAATGTTCATATTTTTCATGGTTTCCAGAGTCACTATGTTTATTGCAGCACCTAGATCAATGAGTGTATTTGGTATGCAAAGATTATTTATAGATGTTGTAACAACTGGTATGCTTGGGTCTACATACTTTTCTAAGATTGGTTTTATAGTTATCAAGCTTTCTAAATGTCCAATCACCTGTACAGTTTGTGGATCTTTTCTTTTTCTATCAATCTTTTTATTGCATATTTCCCTTGTTGTTTTTGCATATATTGGAATATATTTAATGGCCTACAATAAGGATAATTTTATACAAACATTTTTTAATTCTTCCAAGATATCAAGATAATGTAAAATCTCTAGTTTTTCTTGTTTTTCTATCAGTAATCTCTCAGGAAAAGGTGTAGGTTTTGGATCTTGATGTTTTTCCTGTTGATCGAATGAATATTAAATCGTTGTCTTATTTTGATGTGATGTATTTTCCTCTACTTCTTCAGTTATTATTGGTGAGTTTGGTTTTACTACTTTTCCTAACCATAAATTGATTTCCTGTAATGGTGCAGAGAATTCCTATAATTGTGTAGGAAATTCATGTAATTGTGCAAAAATTTCTTGTAATGCTATAGGAGTGATAACATAGGTGGGAAAAGTATTCACTCCAGCGTTGTAGATTGTTTTGTCTTTTTTGTTATTTGGATTTGCTATAAACTGAGGAGGAATTGAGGTAGGTCGTGGTGGTGGTTAGGTTGAAGGAAGTTGTAGAGGTTGAGATTGAGTTAATTGTGGTGGTGGTGGAATTGATGGAAATGGTTGTTATACAGGCGCTAGATATTGTGGAAATGGTGGTTGTTGAGGACAACATTGTTGTTGATAGGATTGATGTGGATAAGATGGTTGTGAATAAGTATATTGTTGAAAAATGGGATTGTTGGTTTTCCAATTTTATTGATCATGTTGATTGAATTTTTTTTGGGAAGGCCATGATTTCCAAGGTATGGGAACATTCCAAGAGGTTTGTGCAGGATCTTGAGTAGGAAATACAAAAAAAATGTTGAGAAGGGCTTTGAAACATACATTCATGTGGTTGCTAGGGTCTCCTAGGTGCAATGTTGTAAATATTTTATGATGCTTCATTATCTGCTTGATACATTACTTTAAATCCAGGCAATGAGGGACAATCCTTTGTTGCATGTTTTTTCTGCACAAATATGACAAATTTGGATACTCTTTAGTGGACATTGATTCTTTGGATGCCTTTTCCTACAATTAGGACAAAAAAATGCTAAAGTTGCATTTGATTCTTCATGTCTTTTCTTAGTGTTAAAAGCATCAAATTGTGAAGATAATGTACCCTAAAGTTTAGTCTTGAATTTTTCTAGTAAATTACCAATTTCAGCTTTAGCAATACTTCTTGTTGCAGTTTTTGTCACTTTGGAAAGAACATCCCTTTGACTTTTTCCTACATTATCTTTCCCTCTGGAATATTTCCTGCACATCTCACAAATATGTTCAAATGGTAAAGAAGAGATATCCCCAGAACCCATTAAATTTATAACATCTATATATATTCATCTAGAATTCTCTTCAAAAATATAGTATGAGTAAGATCATAGTTTATGGTACTATGTTTTGATTTTTGTAGATTATACAAAAATATTTCCAGGTAATCTTCTAGACTCTCGTCCTCTTGTTGAGACAATCTAAAAATATCCTCTTTAGAATTTTAGGGTATGCATTATGCTTGGTAATTCTTGAGGAAAATATTTCTCATAGTCTCCTAGTATGCAATACAATTTTCATCTAATCCCATGAACCATTTTAGTGCACTTCCTTTTAAAGTTGTTGGAAACAAATGAATTTTATGTGTTTCATTTGTATTACCATAGGTTCTACATAAGATGTCAAATTCAAATAAGAAGGCATCGAGACATTCAGTAGGTGAGCCATAAAATTTTGGAAGAACTGAGGGAGGAATATTTTTCATTTTTACCTCGTTACCAAGAGCTGCAAGTACATCTATAATAGGAAATCCAAAAGTAACTTCACCTTCTGCTATGTCTTCTTTCTTCTCTCTCTAGGTCTCTTCTTTTTCTTCAGTGTCTTTTTGCCTCATTTTATCTCCTTTTCCTTTCTCTTTCTTCTTGTCCTCTTCATTGTTCCACTATTTATGGTATTCTATCATCTTTATCCCCTAATTTTCTGTCATCTAGTGCTCTTCTTGGACTACCTCATTCTATAAGAGATTCATCATCTGACATTCCTCTTCCCAAAAATATCCAAAACTATTTATTCCAATCTTCTACCTTGTCTTTTGAATCTTAAGGTTGTTCAACAACTTCCTTTGTTTGTGTCTTCTTAGTACTTGTTGCGACAATCTATTTTCCTTTATCCATTTTAGCACTTGTAATCAAGTTAGTAGTGGATGGTTTTATGAATGTTTTGGTGGGTAGTGATCGTGCTCTAGTTAGTGGTTTTGTGGGGGGGTTGTCTTTTTTCTGAAACTTTTATTTTTCCTGATGTTTCCAATACTTTTTGTTTTTCTAAAATAGATGAAGCAAGTTCCTTTGCTTTAATAAACCTACCCTTTTTATCCCTAGGTCTAACCGGTTTATGAATGCAAACCACACATGACTAGGACTCATGCATACTCACTAAAGTGAATGTGTAGGTTCTTAGCTCTCATCTTACCGCATGCACTCCTCCCGATCGTAAATGTGTGAACACTTAAAAATAAAAGCAATAAAAGAAAATAGAAAATCTTGCAAGAAAAAACACAGAAATTTGACTCTCAAAAGAAATTATTTTGGTGCCTCCCCGGCAACAACGACAAAATGTTGGGTTGATCTAGTTGTCTAGATTCCTCTGCATTTAATTATCAATCCAGGTAGGTAAACTTTGAGGCACATACATAAATGTGTAGACTTGATCTTGAATTTACCTAAGGATTCCTAGTAAAAACCAAAAAGTAAATACGAGACCCAAGGACATAAATTAACCTTTACAATCACAAGCACTTAAGCTTGATCGTCTATTGGTGGAGACTCGGATTGCAAGTAGTCACTATGTGTGCTAGCTCACAAACACACTTTTTTTGGTCAGTTAAACCCTTTAACCAGAAAGAATTATTTCTGAGTATGAGTGGAAGGTTAACTAAAAGTAAACTTCAGCTTTTCAATCATGAAATATGCTGAGAAAACAACTTATAGACTCGTATATTTTGTGATAATTATTGGTATATCCCAACAGATAGAGATCACTCAGTAATTCGATTGTCTAACATTATCATCCTAAATAATTAATCACCATACACAAAGTGACATTGTCTATAATTCAATATTCTGCATCTACAAGAAATTGCAATGATTATGTTTCTACAGGACAGTATGGAGAAAATGAGCCTTAGAATCGAATGATAGTAAGCATGTAAAATAAAAATAAAAAACAGAGGAATGAAAGGAAGTATTTCCACCACTCAATTCAAAAATAGAGACAACACATACAATGGGGCCCTCCTAGAATATGTTGTTAATTAAACTCAGAATTTCAAACGAATTTTAACACATGAAATGTTCATAACTTCATTATATTAACTTCAAGGGAAAATATCAGCAATTATAGAATATATCTGGGTTCATGACAATATCCTCCATAGCCTCACTATGCTTTGTTTTCTATCTTTTATACATTTACAAGAAAAAATGAGTGTTTCTCGATACGTTCTATTTTTAGAAAAACAAATTACAAGTAGATTGTTCAGATCTCCATTGTAGTGTGTGACATTAAATTTTTCCTTCATCTTTTAGATTGTTCCATGATCTTCTGATAAATTTGTTCTCCTTCCTTGATTATGGAAACGAATCACTGATTCTATGGATGAACTCGCAGGTTTGCAGCTAATCTCATGAATTTCCTATAATAGTTATTTGTCAACTTTGACTACCATTGAGCGCCAGGTGTTGGACGACATGGATAAGGTAAAATAAGTATTTCACCATCTCCGGAGATTGGTGAATCACCTCCAAGTTAAAATCCTTACTTAGAACGAGTCTAGCGACCTGTAATTCCTGTAATTTTCGAGGAGACCGAGTTATTTCCTGTAGTTACTAAATTATAGGTAATTTTACCAAAGAAATATCTCCTAACATTATTTACAAGAGAAAAATAGTAATTAATCTCAAAACACAACTTATTACCTTATCCATACTTGTTATTCCATCAATCGAGTGAAAGTAGACAAAAATGGAAAATTTAAGGTGAAAATGGGGATGAAAGGGGTTGGAAAATAAGTCAAAATTAACACCCAACATGCATTATTCAATCCAAGCAAGTATAAATCTTGCATCACATCTCACTTATTCAAGCAATCATACCATGCCTTTGGCATACATATACTCATACATCATGCATGTGCATCGCTTGCACATTTTGTGTATTATTCAAAATTTATCTATTAGGTCTTAATCCATAGCAACCATTAGTATATATACATATATGGATATCAACATGCAAGTTAATTGCTTGCATTTTCTCTATGTCATACACACATTGACATTTCAAATTCCATATCATTCCTCCCTAAGATCTTACATCCATTCATATGACAACTCTCATAGGGATACTTATAATTATGTTGCCCTCTTTTCATGGCAACAACCAACAAGAAACCACTCTTTCTCATTTGTTATAAAATCATTCCAAATTCAACAATACAATCTAGGCAATTTCAACATTACCCGAGACAACAAAACAACCTTTCTAACTTCTCTTCATGCCTCAATTCAATTCCTGACCAACATGCCTCTATAAAAGGAATCATTCCTCAGACTCCCTCTCACTACCACTTGTGCCTACCAAGCCATACCAATATGGATACCATCCACATCTGGATGTCACTTTGACCCATTGGTCATATGGAATGCTACAACACTTCCTTTACTAGACTTTATATCAGTCTTACCTTCATTGATCCATTACATCTTTAATCTCATAAGATTGTATGCAAACATCAATGTCAACATTTTAGTAATGTTGTAATATTTCCTACCGATACCAAATCATCCTCAATTAAAATATCCATCAACAAACCATACTTCACATCCCACCATGGGTTATACTAGGTTTATTTGCATGTTACATATAAGCTTGCTCATTATCATATGCATTACAGCATATGCACATCTTGCATTTTCATTCATAGACAAGTACTCAAGTCAACATGCATATACATTTCCTTTAGTACAGTCGTGAGCTCATAAGATGGCTCATACATTCATGCCATTTCACCTCTTTTATGAGGACTAACAACAGTTCAAAGGACTCATTTTATTTTGCTTAACTAGATTATCCCAACAACAAATTTTATTCATTACAGGTCAAGTAATTGACCTTACAAGTTTCCATCAGTCCTTTGATCATGAGGAATTACACATACATGGTTTAGTCTTGTATTTAAGTAGTAACTAATACTTCCAAGGTTCCAGCAACCCATACTAAATTCCTTTAACCATGAGGAATTTTCCATAAGGGTCTTATCCCTTATATAGACAACCATCCTAAATGCCAGAGGTTATGTCCATTCAAGTGGATAGACAACGTTACACTTAATTAAAACAATCCAGCTCATCCATCTTGGGCTCATGTAGCTCTATAATAGGATTCAACCATTTCTAGCCATTCACACTTAGGTCTTATCAATAATTCCTATCGGCATATTCCCACTATTGTAGGAATAGCCATCAATCCATCAAAGCAACATTATAATCCTTCTGGCGTAATCAACATGATGAATTTTTTTGTTATTAGGAAATTTTAAAACAAAATTTAAATATACAGTCCTCCTTCTCAAGGAGTTAGTGCAAATAACAAACAAACTTTTTAACGTAGAGAAACTTTTTCTAACAGACTCAATTTAGCCTTGATATACCAATCTTATTATTGTTCTCTGGCCCATCTAGACCTAGTGTTTGAACTCTACTTTGATACCACTTTGTAAGACATCCAACCCCTTAAGTACCTTTTGAAGAGATGGGGTGATAAAATTTATCCTTCCCTTAACCATCTCAAATCCTCTTCTTGAGGGCGTCGTCGTCTTCTTCTCATCAAGAGCTTTCCAGCAACTGTCACCATGCTCAAAATTGATCTCTAGATCAAAAGTTATCGCCTTCCAAATTTTAGACCTTCTTGATCAAAGTCCACCTCGTAACCACGTGGCTCCACATCACTTACACAATCATTTGTGGCTTCAGACGACACTAACATGGCCTCCGACGTGGCATGAGCTCATCAGCCTATTGGGTGCTAATCCACTACATAAGAAGTTACTCCCAAATTCTCTTGATCTTGGTATATCAATGATCGTCCCATCAGGGCATCGGGTCATTAGGCCCCATGGCCCTTTTCCACACATGACCCACATAACATTCCTCTAATACCCGATGCTCCAGGTATCCTTCCATTGACCCACTGGTGGACCAAAATATAGGTCCCCGGGTAAAACAAATAATTACTCCAACCTCAAGCGCTCGATATGGTGGTTGAGTTGGCACCCAGAACGTGTGGCCCTACCAAATCTTACCACATGCCTTATCCAAGATGCGACATGTGGCTACCGGGTCACCGGCCTGTCGGGCGTCTCATGCATGCTTAACTTCAAGTGTCTGATCCGGTAGCCTATTTGGAACCTTGGACATGTGGCACATCCATAATTGGCTATGTGACATGACACATGGCCTTGTCATCGCCCGGCATGACATGTGGCACTCACAATGTGATACAGACCGCTTCTCAAAGTGCCAAATCACCATGACACATGGCACAATCACATCTTGACACATGTTCCTCCCACGTGGATTGATGAGGGTGTATACCTCATCATCCAGTTATTTGGTCTCTCCACTTGGGTGTTAACATTTGTTCATCCTTCATTGGCTTGATTATGTCGTCTGACGTCATCGACGGGTGTCTTTCTCTACACACAAACTTACGAGGTAAAGGTGCAATCCTTCCCCAAACATTTTCCCCACCGGGGTATCGATCCATCGGCCCCTTGCATGTTCGCACCATCAACCACACCTCCTATTTTCTAATCCCCAGCACCTGGAACCTTGCCTAGGACATAACTGTACCCCACTGACCATCGGGGTGAATGTAAACATGTACAAAAATCTTCTTGGGATCTGGTACTCTGGTACCATGGACGTCAACTCCCTCCTGAGATTTTGCGAGATCAACGGTCGAGATCACTTGAATCTCAGATCTGACAACTATATTTTAAGGCGCTAGCCCAAGGCCTCCACATCCAACTAGGCCCAGACTTGAAATGTGGAACCACCCACATCATGACACGTGGACCACTGAGAGTGTAATGTGTGGACCCAACTTCGTATGGCGCGTATCAGATATTAGGACTTTTCCCTAACATGGTGTAAACTTTGAAAATATTATGGGGGTTCGATACTTCAGTGTCCTAGGTGTTAAACCCTCCTGATCTCCTACACAGATCAATGGTGGTTATCTCACTGCATCTCGATCCAACGGTTAAGGTTTGATGGCACTATCTGAAAGGTTCTTCACTTTCAATCGTGCCCACATTTCATCTCCACAAATCAAAAGCCAACATGTATCATTAGTGCGGAGCACTGGCTGCCACATTGGCATTCGACATCAACGCACTGTCACCTCTCTCATATATATACTAAAGTGTTGGAACCCTATGTGTGAACCATGCCCATTGAGTATCGAGTATTGGGAGCTCACAAGGTCTATGACTCAAGTTTATTATGGGGTTCTGATACCCGGTAGCCCAGTAATCCGACTTTAACCTTCCACCTCAACTCGCCCGATAACAATCAGACGACTATCATCTATTCTTGCAGTCGATCCTACGGTTGTTGTTCCTCCGGGTTTTCAACGGTAATTTTCCAAGGTTTTGGGTATGCCTCCCAATGGACTTAGTTATTTTGCATTCCTTCTTTAGTTTAGTGATATTTTTCTGGGATTCTTTGCACATTTTTGCAGAGGCCCTTGACTCGGCACCCTCCTCGTGATTATATGCAGTAAAGGGTAATGGAACCAGGGTTGGAACCATGTTCTCAGGTATCACCATATCATAAGTCTCACACATTTACCACAAGGGATCTCCCGGTACTCCGGGGATTTGGTATCCTAAATTACATGTACCCTTTCTTGGGGTCCCCAAACAATCCAATAAGATCGAGGGTTGGCATTCAACCTGTCCATTGATCTGATGGATGTCGTTCCTCGTTGATTAAGCTCTGAACTTAAATGGGTAATTAGCCCATATTTGGAGAACTAAGATTGAATCTCACTCAGGGATCAATGACTATTGAGTCTCGTCGATTCCATCTTAAGTAGGGGTTTTAACGAAGGTTTATTCTTGGACTTGGCAGTGCCACAGCTCTTCATTGCACATTTTTTCAAGGGTTCATATCTTGGCTCCCACATTCCCTTAATCTAATTACAACAAACCATGAGCCTGTTACGTGAATTTCATTCAAGGATCCTATTCCTCACCCTCATTATGTGTCAAGGAGGAGAAAACATAGGATACAACCATCCATACAGTCTTACCATTATCCAAGTTCAATAACTTGCCAAGACATAAGCATTACTACCATTAATTTAAACACACACATTCATAGTATAACTACAGGTAACCGACCATTAATAAAAATCCAGTCACATAGAGTATATAAGATACTTATATGTTTACATGGTGTGGCTAGCCAACCGACTATGGGTGTTTTCCTTTCCACCCAACCATAGGCTCAAATGCACTCATTCTCCACATTTTGGCCACCCTCATGTCAAGCCATGATACCACCAAGGAGTCTCTCTCAGGTTCTCAGTGAGATTGGTAAGTGAGGGTCTCTTCCCTTCACACACTATTGTTAAGGGTTTCATCAAACGCACCTAGCACAGGCCTCTTCGAGGTTTATCATATGTCCTCCCAACATCAAGCTTGTGGCCTTTTCAAGTCGGGTTGGGATCTTGGATTTTTAGGCCATCCTATACAACCATGCCTCTGAGTTTTACTAATGTTGCTTCCCTTACAACATTCCTCTTCTTATAGTACTATCTATTAGACCCAAAATTCTAGGTCATCTGATCTCCAAAGCTCAAAACCCCCTCCAGTTTTCTCACTCATTCTGCCTAACCTCTCATGCATGCACGGGTGCAGTTTGTCACCTACACGCAATCTCTAGGAAGGTTCTCAACCTGTCCCTGTTTCTTATGTCCAAAGGAACCCATGGGGTCAATCTTGGGCTATAGAAAATGGTACTCTATTGTACCTATGGTTGACATTTCTTGTTGTCCTAACCTGATCTCCCATACCTAGATTCATTTGGAGTAGTTGGTTGTTCAAATACCATCCTCCCTTATTAATTGATTTGCCTTGAAATCAAAATAAAGGGAAATAATTTATTATTTCCAAATCAGATATTTCAACAAGGATGCTTGGGTCATCTTAGCATGATGAATCCCCTCTCTAGATTTCCTCACCCTTCCATCCAGTGGTATCACGGCCAGTACTTTTAAGGCTTCACCCATCAGTCATCTGGTTGGCATTTTCAATCAAACAAAATACAATTAATATGTTTATATGCCATGGCATGGAAATTCATCAATCATGATTAATTACATACTAGCAGAAATATGGGTATTACAACTTGGACATTCTTCCGAAGGGAGCTGACTTACATAGTGGACTTAACCATATTGATATGCATTCCTATGGCTGAACAAAAAAAATCCAGAATATATCTAAGAGCATGAAATTCCAACACAAACCCTGCACCAAAGAGTAGAATGTCGTCAATGAAAAGAAAATGGGAAAGAAATTCAGATGAAGTGATTTTGATTCCTCTTAGGAGCCCTCTCCTCTTAGCATTCTCAAATAACTTGCTTAATCCCTCAACAATAATGAGAAAAGGGAACAACAACAAGGTAAATCCATATCAAAGTCCTCTCAAGGAGATAAATAAGGAGGATGGAGAGACATTTATAAGGACAACAAAGGAAGTTGATTCTATACACCCCATAATACAATTGGCAGTAGCCAAGTTCATCCCCATTTCAATCAATGCAAGCCTGACAAAAACCCAACTCAATTTATCTTAGGATTTCAAGAGATTTAACTTAATGATTATGGAAGGGATATTTTGGGTCTTAATAGAGTGCATAACGTCTTGAGCCAACGCAACCACATCATGGATTTGTCTCATGTAAAGAAAGTCAAATTGTTCCTCAAAGATTATATCGCTTAGGATAGGCTTAAGCTTGTTCGCTATAAAATTGGATGTGAGTTTGTAAATCAAGTTATAGCAAGAAATAGGTCTCAAATCCTCAAAAGAGACAACATCTTGTTTCTTAGAAATTAAGGCATGAAAAGTCGCATTGAAGGAACCTAGAATGTTTCCTAATCTCCAAGATGCTCGAACCACTTTTAGTAAATCGTCTTTGAGCAAATCAAAGAAACCTAGAAAAAATTTAAATGGAAAGACTGTCGGGACCTAGACTATTGCTCTTTTGGAAGGTCGTGAGGGTGAAAAGAATTTGCCCCTCTAAAATATCTACCTTAAGGGATTCAGTTATTTCCTTGGTGATAGATATAGGGAAAACGTCGATGACCTTTATGATTTCTTCAATAGGGCACCCTTTTGGTTTCTTAAAGAGGCTAGAGAAAAAGGCTTTCCCTGCCTTGGAAATATCGTCAAAGGATGAGACAGACAGGCCAGTTTGATCCTTGATTTCTCAAAATGTGTTTAGGTTCTTTCGATAATTTTCATACCTATGGAAAAAATTTGTAATGTTGTCACCCTCCTTAAGCCAGATCACTCTGTTCTTAAGGTGCCACTTTGATTCTTCATAATCCAACAAATCTTGTTTCTTTTTCAACAATTCACTTAGAGTTGATTCTTCTTATCCTATGAGAGAGCTAGTCGGCCTTTCTACTAGAAAAAAATCTATCTTAGATTCAACTTCCTGGAGAAAGGACTATTCTTTCTTATTGAAATCTTGAGCCCAAGATTTGGAGGATTTTTATTATTATCTAGATTAATTGTGAATTGTTGCATGTAAGAACTCCCAACATCCTCTTCCAAATAGGACCAGGTTGGATGCGACCAGACTTTTATATTCCTCCTCCAAATGCCAAGCCTGGTTGAATTTAATCGGAGATGGTGGCTTAAACTCTCTTTTTCCCATCTTCAATAGAATGGGCATATGATAAAAAAATCCTCCCACCAAAACCCATGACTTGAAAAACCATGGGTTCTCAAGCCAATCCTCAAAAATAAGAAATCTATCCAATCTTTTAGCGACCATTTTTTCCCCTTTTCTTTCATTCCACCGAGTTTGGGAAGGCTCCAAATCTATCAGATGATTCTCTTCAATCCAATGAGAAAAAAATCCTTCATGTGGACCTTTTCGAGGGTGGTCGGCCCAAAATTCCCTAATTGAGAGAGTAAAATCGAGGTCACCTCCAAGAATGACATTGGAGGAAGAGAGGAGATGAGACACGCTTAGGCCCTCCCAAAAAGGGAACTTATCAACGTAATGCCCACACTCATTAACTAGCCTAAACGAAGAGTTAACAAAACGGTCCTCCAAATCAACCACTATTCCAATTGAAATCGGGGTAGAAGAAAAATCCCTATAACGAGGGTTCCACGCAGTAAGTAAGCCCCTGATACACCTTCTGAGTCGATTGTAGAAAAAGACAAATCTTTTAATCATGACTGAAAGGAGTTTGTGGCCTTATCACCTAAACACATTGTTTCTTGGATCATGATGATGTCAAACACACTATCCTACACAAGCCTTTTGAGGGAAAGGATTTTCGAGGTGCCCCCAACCCCACTCGCATTTAAAGAGAGGAAAATCATTAAGAACCTTTCACGTGGGATTTCCCCACTCCAAGGACCCAAACTATTGTGGATTGTTTATCACTCCTTATTTCCTTCTTTACTTGAATTTGAGTTAACGATATATGGGTATTTCTTCCCACCTTACCATACAGGACCTTGTCTAAAGCCAACCCCCCCGTGCAGGCTTCCATAGGACCCAAATTGACCGTCAATCTCATAAGGTAGTTTGATTTGAGAGAAAACTTGGAAAAATTACTATTTGCAGAGTCAAATGAAGGGGAAAGGGGAGGGGAGGGAAAAGCACCAATCGAAGGAACAAAACTAGGATGTGGAGGGGTAGAAGAAAGGACTGCAATTCGGGGGGGGTGGATTAGGGCATCTGCTGGAGGGAGAACCTTCCCCTTAGCATGAGGACCTAAAAAATAATAATATAAGACACATGTTGCAAAATATTCCTTGGTTGGTCTCGGGACAACAGAGGGAGTTAAAAATTCAACATGAGACTAAGATGTGAGAGATGAAATAGGGCTTAAAGACTTACCATAATTCACAATTGAAATGTCCAAGGGGGGAGAAACACCTGGCGACACATACCAGTTGATCTTATGACTCTGGCGTTTCTCCACTGGCGAGTCCACCACCTTTTCACGACCACACTTTTTTGACATAATCTTCCACTTCAACATCTTTTTGAAAGGGGGAAACTAGGATGGAGGCCTTCAACATTACGCTTGGAGGTGACCAACCTTGTGGCAGCTGAAACATCGAAATTGATCCCGCAAATAATCTGTCCTTTGGAGCCAAGTACAACCACCACACACCAGTTCAATTTCATCGATCAAACCTTCCCTCAAATCAAGTTCTACCTACACCCACCCCCAACGCATGCCTTTTTTTGTTTTCTAGTTGGTTTTGTAGCTAAGGAACCTACCAATTTTATTCCTAATGGAAATTAACACTTCCTCTTGCTAGAACACCAAAGGAAGATTTGGAAGAATCCTCCAAACCTTAGTATGCGAGAGAAGATCACAAGTTGGGTCAAAATTAATTGCCCATTCTTTTGACCCTAAACCTAATGGACCCCAACCTCATGTCTGCAAAAGAATTCTACTAAATCTTTCTTCATCCGGAACTTGAAACATATCCAGCCGTGAGCCAAAGTATGGTACTCTAGTCGATACCCCAACACAACTAACCAATTTGCGTCAATCCAAACCCTTAGAGTCGATGGACTCACATTTTTTCCACATAATATACCAATTGTCATTCTACCCAACAATTCAAGGATCACTCCACATCATCCCCTACCACCATCTTGATCCACTCCCTTTTGACCTTCAAACACCTTCTCTTTGATTTCAAGAAATAAGAAGGAGAATCGCTCTTCGACACCTCAACACTTACCTCCTTCAAAACACTTATGTGAACCTCTAATGGAGACAAGCCACTAGCATGCAATTGGGGAGAATGAACCTTGAAAGAATCGGCGGTTGAGCCCTTGAGAGTGTTAGTAAATAGAACACTTCCATGTTAAACCTAATAGAAGAGAGGAAGAAATATTTAAGCTATAAAAGATATGACAAAGAAAACATATAGTACACAGAGATTTTACCCTGGAAACCCAAATTAGAAAACCAATGTTCTTTGAGTGTCTTGCTCTCTTATTGTCTTATTCATTTAGAATAAAAGGTTATATGCCTAACCTTGGTCTACACCTAAGACACAATCGACATCATAACTTCTTGCTTTACACAAGAACAACCCTGTAGCCAATTTGGCTTACATCTACATGACCGGAAACCTCTAAAACAATTTATCTAAAGATTAACTAGTGATCCTCTAAAGATTAACTTTTTACAGCATTGCAACATGCCTTATTTATAGGCTTTATAGTAGGCAAAACCCTAAAGAAAGGTGCCAAAAAATGGTTACATATCCTTGCATATCAATGGCTACAAATACCACGAATCTCAGGATTCTATTACAATTGACTACCAAGTCAAATTATCAGTCAGCCTTCATTCGGTCTTCAGTCGGTTGCCACACAACTACTTTTCGACCTCTTGTCAGTTGACCACTTTGACTTTTTGTCAATTTCTTTGACTTTGAATTTTTATGGTCGATCCACTTCGACCTTCGACTTTCACTACAAAGAATATAACAACCCAACGTTCTCCCACTTGTTGTATTCTTTGTTGAAAACGAGAGATTCATAAACTCTCATTCACAGACCCAAGGAAACAATGCCCATTGCCTCTCTACACCAAGAGAACTTCATAGCACTCACAGACTTGGTAAAAGAGTCTACTATGTTTTCCAACGTGTCTACTTCTCCAGCAACACCTTGTTGCTTTCCACCATGTCTCTCACAAAATGGTATTATACATCAATATGCTTAGTCTTGGAATGGTAAGCTAGGTTCTTTGCTAGAAATATTGTGCTTTGACTATCACATTTTATCTTCACAACTCTCTACTCAAACCCAATTCCTTAACATGGTCCTTATAGCCATACTACTTCTTTGCTTCCAGGAGTGGCTACCATGTATTCAACTTCTGTGGTTGACAAGGCTACAACCACATGTCGATTACTCATCAAGTTGATTTCTCCATCAAACATTTTGAACACATATCCACTAGTCGACCTTCGTCATTCCAGATCTCCATCCCAATCGGCGTTGACAAATCCATGTACATTTACATGACTGACACATCCAAATTTTCCTTGGTAGCATATAACATGGTCTTTTGTGCTACATGGATACTTGAATACTCTCTTGGAAGTTGTCCAATGCTACTTTCCATGTGTCAATATGTATCTGTTCAACGCTCCCATTGTATTGGAAATATATGGTTGAGTGCAGACCATCGCATACATTAGACTACCAACAAAATTTCCATAGGGGACACACGCTATGTCCTCTATTTCTCCTTTTGTCTTTGGACACTGTTCAACAGTTAGTCTTTCTCCCACAGGAATTGGCACCTTTACAAGTTTGCAATCCTGCATGTTGAAACATTTCAAAATTGTTTCAATATACTTCTTTTGGTTCAACCAAAACTTCCTGGTTTCTCAATCTCTTTTGATCTCCATTCCCATAATAAAGTTTGTCGCATCGAGATCCTTCATGTCGAACTTGGAGGATAGCTACTTTTTCACCTCCTTTATTGTGTTCACGCTATTTTCGATCAGCAACATGTCATCGACATACAATGCTAAATATACGAAACACCCACCTTATTCTTTGGAATATGTGCAGTGATCATCTTTGCTTCTCGCAAGTCCCAAACTAAGAATGTATGTGTTGAACTTTTAGTATGACATCCTTGGTAATTACTTTAGACTGTAGAGGGATCTTTTTAATTTGCACACTGAATATTTCTTACCCCTTACTAATAATCCTCCAGGTTGTTTCATGTAGATTTCTTCTTATAGGTCCCCGTGTAGGAACGTTGTCTTCACATTCATCTATTTTATTTCCAGATCAAATGTCACATCCATAGACATTAGTACATTAATGGAAGTTAATTTTGCAATAGGGGAAAAAATCTCACCGAAGTCTACTCCTTCGACTTGGGAATATCCTTTCGCTACCAATCGATCTTTGAATTTCTCAACTTGACCCGTTGTGTTCTTATTCTTCTTGAATAACCACTTGCTATGGATGAGATTTCTTCCACTAAGTAATTTGACTAAATCATATGTCTCATTCTTTTGGAAGGATTCCATCTCTTCGATCATGGCCTCCTTCTAGAGTCTACCCTTTGTCGAGTCAGATGCCTCCCTAACCAACTTGGACTCTTTGTCAGTGACAGTTAACACAAATGTGGAATGAAAGTCGAGTGGACTATACCATTTGAATGGTTTTCTTACTCATTCAAACCTCATAATAATCAGGGTCGGTTGTTCCACCACTTTATCTGATTCAGTCGACTCATCTTAATCATATTCTTCTTCGTTCCTCAGTTCAAACCACACCTTCTCCTAATCATTCTACGTTATAACCATCACCCCAGACTTAGATTTCCTTTCAACCTATCTGAAGACCACATCTCGATTGTACATTGTTTTCCCTTATGCAGGATCCTAGAGCTTATATCCTTTCATTCCTTCTTTGTATCCAATGAAAATACACTTGACTACCTTCTTGTCCAACTTGCTCCTTTTTTCCTTGGGAACATGCACAAATGCATCACATCCAAATTATTTGAGATGTGAAACCGAAGGCTTCTTACCAGACCATACCTCATGTGGAGTCATGTCGACTAGTGCCGACGAAGGAGACATATTCACCATATTTTTGCAGTGCCGACTAACTATGCCTAGAATTCTTGTGAAATCCTAGCACCACTGAGCATGCTCCTTGCTTTGTCCATTAATGTTCCATTCATTCTCTCGGAAACTCCATTTTGTTGTGGGGTATATGGTGTGGTATTTTGGCCTTCTATGCCACACTTCTTACAGAACTGCTCAAATTATTTTCCATATAATTCACCACCGTTGTTAGTTCTCAACACCTTAATCTTTTTATCTGTTTGGTTTGCTACAAGAGACTTAAACTCTTTGAATTTCTCGAAAACCTCAGATTTCTTCCTCAAGAAATATATCCATGTCTTCCTGGAAAAATCATCTATGAAGGAGACATAATATAGGGATCCACCAAGTGAAGGCACTAAAACAGGACCAAATACATCACTATGAAGCAACTCTAGAATCCCCTTTACCCTTATCAGATGGGAACCTCACCCGAATTTGTTTTCCATATACACAATGTTCACAATAGTTGACTTATAAATTACATTTAGGAAAATCTTCGACCATACTTTTATTATGCATAGCTCGAAGTCCTTTTTTGCCAATGTGTGTCATCCTCTTGTGCCATAGCATGTTCAGGTTGACTTGACAATGACTTGACGAGTCTGTTTGAATCAACTCAGCCCGAGTCAAGTCGAGTCGACTTCAGGAACACTAATGTTGTTGCATCCAGTCGAGTCGACATTCCCTAACAACTTGTATAGGGTTCCAATCTGAACTCCTTTCATTAAGACCATCGCACCTTTGATCATATTGAATCTATCCTTCTAAAATAGAGTGTGCACTCATGCATCACTCATCTTACGAATAGATATTAGGTTTCTTACCAAACCCAAAATATGTAGCACACCTACAAGGGTTCTACTCCTCCCATGCTACAGTATCAATCAGACTCTTCCTCGTCCGACAATTTTGGTTGTTGAGTCATCCCTCGAGAATACATTTCCTCCTTCATATCATTCATATTCATATAACCATTCTCTATGTGATGTCATATCATAGGATGCTCCCAAGTTGATCAACCAAACATCTTGATCTGACTGTGTACTGGTCGAAGTCAGGTACACATCGTCTTTCTTATCTGGAGTTGTCTTTCTCTCAGTTGATTGATTATCATCAAATCTTGTACTGACTTCCATTGCCTTCGAATTGCAGTCCCTTTTGTAATGCCCAGATTTACAAAATTTACAACATCTTCTCGTCGACTTCACAAGGGATTTAGATCTACCCTTTGACTTATACTTTCTACCAGATAATTTTCTTTATCTCTGTCAACTAGTCGACCTCTCACCACTAATGCATCTTTGGTCAATCCTTCCATGTTCTTCCTTCTCATTTATTATGAAAATAGAGATGCAACCACGTCTTCTAGCGCTAATGTGGTTGAATTACTCCCTGTAGCCACGACTCTAAGTTATGCATGAGTCTGGCAAAGAACATAATAGGATAATACATTTATCCTCCTCAATGATCTCTATATCCATAGAAGATAACTAGATTCTTATGGTATTAAATTCTTTTAAATGCTCAGTCACTGAACTGTCCTCACTCGTCCTCAAAGGATACAATTTATTTCTAAAGAACAACTTGTTTACTAGATATTTCTATTGGTACAAGCTCCCCAAATTGTCCCCCAATTTATTGGCCAAATCTTCACTTGAGACATTCAGCAACATCGAATCTGCAAGACAAACTCGAATCATATTCCTTTCCCTTCTCTCTAGTTTCTCCCATTCTTCCCTTTGCATACCTGTCGGAATGGTACCTAGACATATTGTTGCCCACTGTTCTCAATCTACAAGGAGATCTTCAATTTTAAGCTTCCAAAGCTCAAAATTCTAGCCATTGAATTTTTCGATCTCTATTCTCGAGCTATTTTCCATTCATTAAATATAACTTTAAAGATCTCTAACTTACAATTCTTACTCGACCTAGGGTTTAGATAATATCTAAGGTTGTTAAACCAAGCTATGATACCACATGTTAGGAAATAGAACACTTCCATGCTAAACTTGACAGAAGAGAGGAAGCAATATTTAAGCTATAAAATATATGACAAAGCAAACACACTGTACATAAAGATTTTACCTTGGAAACCCAAATTGGAAAACTAGCATTCCTTGAGTGTCTTTCTCTCTTGTTGTCTTATTCATTCAGAATAAAAGGTTACATGCCTAACCTAGGTGTACACCTAAGACACAATCAACATCATACCTTCTTACTTTACACAAGAACACACCTACAACCAATTCGTCTTATATCTATATGACCAACAACCTCTAAAACGATTGATCTAAAGATTAACTATAGATCCTCTAAAGATTAGCTTTTTACAACATTACAACATGCCTTATTTATAGGATTTATAGTAGGAAAAATCGTAAATAAAGGCACCTAAAAAAGGTTACAGATCCTCGCAAATCATTGGCTACAAATCCTGTGAATCTCAGGATTTTGTTACACTCGACTGCCAAGTCAGATTACCAGTTGACTACGAGTCGTCCTTCATTCGGTCTTTAGTCGGTTGCCACACAATCGTCTATCGACGTCTTTTCGGATGACCTCTTCGACTTGTTGTCAATTACTTCGACTTCGACTTTTCCATGTCGATCCACCTTGACTTTTGAATTTCACTGCAAACAATATAACAACCCAATATAGATAATGAGCCTACAAGGAGAGAATAAAAGTCGATGATAAACCTTGCCCAATCCCCCCCTCACAACTTGAATTCTCTCTAGCCTTGGAAAGCACAACAGTTAGATCAACATCCACTAGTAGATTACATGGCCCTATGCCTTCCTTGGAAAGGGCCCTCTTGATTTGTTGCATTCACATGAAATCTACATCCAAGTAAAATGTTTCCTTCATACACAGGGCATCACCTTCAAAGTCCAAAACATCTTCCTCCATACAAAACCCTAGCTTGGGAATTATTTTGTCTTACCTGGACCTGCTAGTGTCAAACTCCTCAGCCCACATGTCATCCAATATCACTAAAAGATCACTAGGAATGGCCAAAATGCCTACCTGTAGTTGTCATCGCATTCAAAACTAGAGCCGAAAATAAGGGTTTCAAACCCATGGGAACCAAAGATGGACTAGGTTTTTCATGCCAAGAAGTGATTATTTCTATTGGAACCCTCATATTTTTGCAATGAATTATTCTTAATTTGGTGATTCAAATATTATTATGGAGGTTATAGAAACCATTGCAATATCAAAAAAAGTTACTTGGGTAATGTTTAAGCAATTAAAAGGGTTATTGGAAGAATAAAATTCTCTAGTAAATAAATTAAGGGAAGAAAATCAATTTCTCCCAAATAAATTTGAGCATTTGACACAACAAGTAGGCAAGGTTGTCGCTAACAAAGATGGAAAAATCTCTCACCTCAAGAATCATAGTCATGGTTTGATCACACAAATCAATATCTTGAAAATGTAGAAGACATTCAATATGAAGTGCATATCCTACAATGCAAACTAAAAGAGTGGGTTAACAAGACAAAGAGTTCAAAAACAATTATGAGCACTAGAGAGAAAAAAATGTGACTTACAAGTGAAGGATCAAGCATTGATTCAACAAGATGTTGCAATTCAATGTGATCGAGAATAACAACAAAATATGGAGGCCATGAAACATTTTGAGAAGATATTGTTAGATAAAGACAAGGAAATTAATCATTTGAACAATCATAGGCAAAACCTGCTTAAGGAAGTAAAACAATTAAATTGTAAAGATATATCAATCATGAAAGCAGATAAAGAGACATCCATGGATTTGAGGGAATCAAGGGAGTATTTAGAAGTTGAGACAATGGACAAAGAAAAAGAAACCCTAACTGATCAAATTGAATCAAGGAAGTTTGTAGAAGTTGATATTGTAGATAGAGAAACCTTAATTGATCTTATTGAATTAAGGAAGTTTTTAGGAGTTGAAATTGCAGATAAAAAGACCTTAATAGAATTCATTGAAACTAAAAATCAAAGTGTCATTACTAATGAAGTTTCATCAATGAAGGAGTGTAACAAACTCGACCCCTAAGTACTCTTTTAAGGGATTGGGCATCATAATTTTTCTTTCCTTAAAAATCTTGAATCCTATTTATGGGATTTCCATCATCTTTTGCTCGCCACCAGCTTTCCAACGACTGCTTCCATGCTCAAATCCGAGCTCTGGATTGCAAGTTGTGGCCTTTCAAGGTTCTTCAGGCGTTATTGGTCAAGGGACACATGATTCTCATGTGGGTTCGTCTCATTCGTACTATCCCAAGGTCCTTCAAAGTCCCAGAGCTCCCTAGCGCTCCTACATCTATGGTGGAAATCCATCCACTGTTAAATCCACCGACGGGACTACGTCCTCGTTTAACGTACAAGGTTACGAGAATTCGGCGTTCTGAGTTGAATGCCCCTTTTTCTTTCTATGTGCATATCTTTCGGAGTCCTAAACTCCTGAAGGATCCCAAAATCTTGCCACGTGGCTCCGGACTTCGGCCCTTTTGGCTCATCTAAAATACTGCACCCCAAACCCTCGGAGTTCCGAATTCCCAGACTCTCGAAGGGACTACCCTAACACGTGATGGTGTATTAAATGTAGAGGCAGGGACAGGTGGATCCGAGCCTTCGGCCAAATTAACCCCAATGCCCCAAATTCCTTGAAGTTATGAAGTCCCAGGGTCCTGCCACGTGGCTATGACCTTTGGCCCTTTCAACTCATCTGTTATACCGCACCCAAAACCATATGGAGTTCTGAAGCCCTAGAATCCTGCCACGAAGCTCCAGCCTTCGGCCCCTTTGGAGCATACATCCTAACCTCCTAAACCTCCTGGATTCCCAAACTCCCGAACTCTCGGGGTCCCATTAGCCATTAAGTCAAACAACCACGCACCAAGGGATGACACGCGACTGACAACAAAGATGACATGTGGCCCTATCAATGGGAGACATGTGTCATGTTCCAATTGGCATATAAGGTCTATAAAAAGTGTGAATCAAGGTGACATGTGGTATGTCCCACATGGGTCCACGTCACCATATTATGACGTCAGTGTTCCACGTCACTTCGGGCTGGCAACTTCCAGAGTCTTCTAGCCTCTCGTACATGCGATATCACTCAGAGCTTCAAAGCTCGAACTCCTACCAACGACCTCCCAACACCCCTTCTATCCTACGGTCGAGATGTGTCAACATAGACCCATAAATCTACGACCTTCGTTGCTTTTCGGTGTTCAGGGCTTCCACTATGTAATCTCCTCTCTATTCCTAGAGTGGTCATCATCGGTCTGACCATAGTCTAGATCCAATGGTTAGGAAAGATCCCAACCATCCTCAGATCGAAGGTCCTCATCGCTTCGCGGCTTCGGCGTTTGGGGGTTTCACCCTCTTATCACTCTCGTTCTCCCGGAGTAGGAATTCGTCGAAGTGATAAATGCAAATCCTTCCACTAGTTGATCAGACGGTTGGGAGGGGTTCTCAATGGAATCACCAGATCAACGGATCACATATCTAGCGCAAAGGTCCCTAGGTTCCAGTGTTCGGCCACTCCTAGAGGAACACCTATCAACCCGAAACACGCTGGAAAGATGTGTGGCACCTGCCTCGGGTTACCAACACCTCTTTGCTATGTCACAAGACCACCACACATGGCATCACCATTTATTGACGCGTGGACCCCCATGTACTCTCAGCATGATGCACACATCCCCATGATCATACGACCGAGAGGGGTCCCGAAGGATTTTAAGATCAACGGCCCACGTTACTTCGCAACTCTGGCATTCGGGAGTTTTGGTGTTATGATACCTTTGTTCTCTCGAAGTGGTCAATGTTAGATAAACCATGATCTAAATCGAATGGTCAAGAGATATCTCGAAGCACCCTCATATTGACGGTACTCATCGCTTTGTGACTGAGAAGTTGATCAAGGTTTAACAATGGGACAGATACCACGATCACAGTTAAGGAAACCGCTAGATGTCAGTCAACCACATTGGTAATCATAACAATAGGTTACCTTCGGTTAGTTTCAAAGGCTATAAAGTCACAACATCTTGTAGTTCTGAATCCAAGGTAGATTAGCTCCTCTTGAACCTAGTGAAGGGTTCCAGGGTCCCCGGTCATATGGAACTTTATTGAGCTCTAGAGGCTACACTCATAGTTCTTAGCCAAGATTTGTTCAAGACCGTGGGCATGAACCCGTGATCTCTTGGGCGACTTGTTGAAAAGTCAACAAGAAACATGTGTCTAATTTACTTTTCCCTTAAATAAATTGGACAATAAATATTAATCTAATATCTCATAATTACTTGAAATAATTAACTGAAATGGCAAATCAGTTAACTATGGGAAATTCGAGTTCAAAGGTTGGTTGGTAAGACATGGAGGTGACTTGAAGTTGTAACAGAGTTACGAGAGTTGTGAAGTAGTTTAACTCAGTTAAGTGAGTTAAGCCCATATGTACTAGTTGTAACTAAACTTGCACTAGTGAGAGTTCAGTGAATTAATTATTAATTAATTCAAAATCAGTGAACTCACATGCAACTGAAGATTTGCCACGGTTAACTACATCCATGTCAGATCCAGTGGAGACCTAGTTGAGATAACAGGTGAAAGGGACAATTTGGCTATCGGTTGTGATTTGAGTGAAGTGCAGTCATGCAATCACACATGTAGTGGATATGCTCATGAGCATGTGCAAACTAGGCAATTCGAATTCATTGTGAAAATTCTAATTGCAAGGATTGTGCAGAGGAGGCAGGCTTTCTGGAGACAAAATATTGGCACATGAATTTGTCAATTTTTGTATGACAGTGTGAGACGATTGTATTGTACTGAGAGCTCTTGGATTAGAGTTTTGTATGAGATTGTTTCATGATCCATGATATACATAATATATGATAGTGGG
>ML859552.1:14086-25423 GCA_009831015.1 Picea engelmannii | reverse complement strand
TTTTCTTTTGCATGACCAAATTTGACATAATCCAAGCTCCCTAGGAGTCGATCCATTTAGTTGTTGATGCCCATGCATCATGAATTCTAAGTGCATAATCAATTTCTTGAAATTGAATATTGAATGATGATGGTTGACAGTAGTCACTGACTATCGATTTATGATTTACAAATTATGAGTAATAATGGAGCCTACTCACAGTTTGATTGCATACCCAGAGACAATGAATGTCAAGTTGATGACAGAGATGGAATGAAGGAGAGAATATCATGGTGTGCACATATGAAATTCCGGTAATTATTGGTTCATAATAAGCCAAGGAAAACCCTCGCAAAATATCATACCAGTGGCTAGGTGCAACCCAATGAAAACTCTTTAAAAATTGGAACTATGGTTCTGAGCAAGGCATAGAAAACCCCTCAATACAAGCAGTTGCACAGATAAAAGGTGCTAGAATATTGCACACCCTTGAGGCTAAAAGATAGTTTAGATTTAGCTATGAAAACCTTGACTTGAGTCATTGTTGTTGTAGGACAATCTGCAGGATCTGGCATACCAAAACCAAGATCGACATGGAATTTCATGATAATTGGGGTTTCATGATGTTTCAAAGTCCTTAGTGAACCTTGTATATCTTGAATTTTTTAGTAGCTTCGGAAGATATTCTTATTGTATTTGATCAAGTCAAAACCCGAAAAGAATAATGTTAAATAATATTTGTAAAGTTGGCCCCATTGATCCATTACAAAAGGCAAATACAAATTAGAAAGTGACAATTGTACAAGTCGGCCCTAACCAAGTTAAAAGAGGATGGTTCATTCACTATATAAAGGAGGCTATGTGCCTCATTTAGAAGAAACAACACAATTTCTTTTAAGGACAAGTTCGCTAGCCTTAGAAGAAGACGCAGTAGAAAAAGAAGTGGTGCGCTACCCTACTATAGCTAGGGTTTTTGGTTTATCTTGTGTATATCGTATATTCTAAGATATCTCTCTCGAAGAGAGATTTGTATTGGCATTGTACTGGGTTGATGAATCTATACCAAAGAAGTTTTGTTGGGTTTTCTTCCCTAAGAAGGTTTCCCAAGATAAATCTTTTGTATACTATGAATGCCTTTCTTTCAGTGATTCTCATGCATGTAGTTATTGTTCTAATAAACAAAAGTTAAAGGATTATGAATACTCTTAACTGCTTAAGAAAAATCTCAACGTGGTTTCAGAGCCACCTTGAAGGAATCCATTCTCATAGTCTAGAAGAACTCATTGGGAAAGATAAAACCACAGAAAGGCTCGCCTAAGCCTAGCGCACCTTTTCCCTAGATCAATTTTGCAATTTTTGACAAGTTTTGAAGAATAGGGTTCCTCATGAAACCTTATGTGATGACGTCACCCACTTTCTGAAGGACATTGGTCAAGATAAATTCACCAAGTAGGTCGCCTAAGGAGGGCGCATCTTTCCCCTGGATCAAATCTCCAAAATTCAAAAAATTGGAAAATTAGGGTTTCCTCATGAAACCCTAGATCAAGGCATCTAGGCATCTAAAGGTTGAAGTTGGAGAAGATATTTGAAGAAAGGAGGTCACATTGGCATATCACACTCATTGGTAAGGTCATAACTCATTTTTTGCAAAATTTTAATTTTTGTCATATTTTCTAGATCCCGGGGGAAAATGACTTCTAGCACTAAGCTTGATGAGAAGCTTGACGGTGTTGATAACTTCCGAGCACGAAAATATAGAGTAATGCTCATTCTAGAAGAAAATGATCTAGAAGACTTCATTGAAAAAGAAGTTGAAGAGCCAAAGGGAGATGAAGCTAAGGCAAAGCACAAGAAGAACCTGGTTAAAGCAAAGAGGATTATTGCATATTCTATCAAGGATCACTTGATCCCTCATGTCCCATCATTGAAGACTCCAAAGCAGATGTTTGATGCTTTATCTCAATTATATGTAGGCAAGAATATCAACCAGAAGATGGCATTGAAGACAGACCTCAAGAATGTGAAGATGCAGAATTCAGAAACCATTCAATCTTACTTCACAAGGGTATCTCAATTCAAAGAACAACTTGAAGCCATTGGAGACACAGTTGAAGAAGATGAGCTAGTAATGACTACATTGAATGGTCTCCCAAAGTCTTAGAAATCATGTATTCAGGGAATTTGTTGTAGAAGAAAGCTAACAAAGTTTAGCAGGCTATGGGAAGAATGCACTCAAGAAGAAGCTAGATTGGCAGCAAGAGAAGAAAATTTGGGTGATGATGAAAATCAAGCACTAACAACACATACAAGAAAAGGAAAGAGAAGAAAAGAGATTCATCCCCACAAGAAGTTTCAAAGGTCACAAAAGAAATAAAAGACTCAAAAATATTATTCAAGTTACAAATTCTGTAGCTGCCAGAAGATGGGACACATTGCAAGAGATTGTCCTCACATAAAATATTAGATCAGAAAAGGAAAGTATAAAAGACATCATGCTCATGTCGTAGAAGACGACGAACCTACTCAGAAAAGAGCAAAAGAATATGATTCAAGTGAATAATATGTTTTGATATTATCTCTTACAGGGTCAATCACACATGGATGTGACACATGGCTTGTTGATAGTGGTGCTTCTAAATACATGACCGGTTACAAGAATTCTCTTTCAAATATGGTTCAAAAGGATTCACCTCATAAGGTGAAGCTCGGTGATGACTATTAGTGTCCCATTAAAGGGGCAAGAGAATCCTCCTACAGGTTGGATTCTGAAAAGCCTATAAAGATGAAAGATGTTTTGTATGTACCTGGTTTGAAGAAGAATCTCCTTTCTATCTCAACATTGGATGAGAAAGAATTCAGAGTTGCTTTCGTTGATGATGAAATTCTTATGTGGCCAAGAGGAAAGTCTATTGATGATGCTTTTGTGATTGGTGTTCAAGAAGAAGGTCTATACAAATTAAAGGGACACTCAAATTCAACATTAGTTCACATCACAGTAAATCTGAGTGAGATATAGCATAGAAGACTTGCTCACATACATTACAAAGCATTATCGATCATGAGCAAGATGGTAACATGTTTTCCAGAGATTCAAGTGAATCATGATGGTATATGCAAGGGATGTACACAAGGTAAGAACATGAAGAGTTTGTTTCCAAGCAGTGACAACAAAGCCAAAGGAGTGTTGGACATCATACACTTTGACGTGTGTGGACCGATGACAACTAATTCACTTAGCGGGTATGTATATTATGTTTCATTTATTGATGATTTCTCACGTAAAACTTGGATTTATTTCTTGAAAAAAAAAGCGAAGTATTCAACAAGTTCAAGGAATTCAAAGCCCTTGTAGAAAATCTTTCTGAAAAGAAGATAAAGATTTTGTGGTTAGATAATGGAGGAGAGTTCACATCAGATGACTTCAAAGCATTCTACGGAGAAGTTAGGATTAAGAGGGATCTCACTACTCCCTACAATCCTCAGCAGAATGGTGTGGCAGAAAGAAAGAACCAGATGATAATGGAAGTAGTAAAGGTTATGATTCATGATCAAGATTTACCAATGCGTCTATGGGCAGAAGCAACCAAGACTACTATATATGTGCATAACATAAGTCCTCATCGTGCACTTGGGAACAAGACACTAAAAGAAATGTTTAGAGGAGAAAACCTAGAGGTCAGCCACCTGAGGATATTTGGTTGTCTAGCATATGTGCATGTTCCCAAGGATAAGAGATCAAAGTTGGATCCTTCAAGAAAGAAGGGTATATTTGTTGGATATAGTGAGACATTGAAGGCATATAGAGTCTACATCACTAGTCATAGGAATATTGATACTAGAAGAGATGTTATCTTCAATGAGGATGCATCCTTTAGTAGATCGAGGCAGAATCACACAGATGAGGTCCATGATGAGTAGCGTGAATCCCCTAGGATTTCATATACAGATACAGGTGATGATGTTTTACCAGAAGAGTATGTTCCAAAAGATCATGATATGGAAAAACCAAAGAGACCTACAAATCCACCCCGAGAGATGATTCGAGCCCGTGGCGTAAATGCGAAGAAATGGGGCTTAAAGAACCTAACAAATGCATTTTGTCCAAAGTCACAGCCATGAGCGCACTGTGCAGCGCATAAAATCCCCATTTCGGGCTTAAAATGATAGCAGACGCACGATCTAGTGTCCAGCGGCCAGGATCGACCAATGGAGCAGATCGTCGATCGGTAGATATTTGCGGTCGATGGAATTGCGCCATGTTTAACACAGGAATTGGGCCCAAAATCTCGTCGAAGAAGTTTTGGGTCGTCCGATCAAAGGGGGGCATGTGGTGCGTGATTAGGCTCTATCGCCACTTCGCCCATCGCGACTTTGAAGAGCAAGGATCAGCTCCTTCCCATCCACGAAACGCGAAGTGCCGAAGGCGTCCGGGATTTGGGCCCACAATATCGCCGAAGAAGTTCTGGGTCGTCCGATCAAAGGGGGGCACGTGGTGCGCGATTAGACTCTATCGCCACTTCACCCATCGTGGCTTTGAAGAGCAAGGATCAACTCCTTCCCATCCACGAAACGTGAAGCGCCGAAAGCGCTCAGGAGTTGGGCCCACGGTCTTGGCGCCCGGTCACAGAGGAACAGGCCCGGGAAAAAGGCGCTAGCGCACACCATATAATGAGACAGGTCCCAAAACGTCGACATCTTCACAGCCGTCCATCCAAAGGGACGCGTGGCGCATGATCAGGCCATGTCAGCATTTCGACTACCGGGACTTCCAAAGGTAAGGATTTTTGCTCTTCCATTGCATTTCAAAACCCCGAACCTCGAAACATCGAAAGCGCCTTTGAGAATAAGCGCAGGGTCACGGCCCGTGGTCACTTGGGGAAATAGAAAGAGTTGTGCAAAAGGGCCAAAAGAGCCAGGTTTAGCTGCAGAAGGGATCACCGTGATCTCTAGGTGCCAGTCCGACTCGGTCTCAACCCTGGTTCCTGCTAGGAGTAAATGAAAGTGGGAGGAGGTGGTTGAAACCTCTCCTCACTCATTAATTGTAAGGTATGGAGGATCTGGCAGCCAGTCTGCCCGAGATGGTCCTGTGTGCTAGATTTTTTCCAAAGAAGCCATGCCTAGTCCTCGACTAACCAAAGAAGTCTGCACACGCTAACTCAGCATTTAATGGCTCAGCTACCCCCTTGCAAGAGCCATGCAAAGTTAAGGTGGTGTCTGACGAAGGAGTTCAGACCAGATTTGACCGAAGAGATGCCACGCCCTAAAAGTCTAGGACGCCTCTGCTAGGCAAATGTTTAGGAGTATAGGTACTCGGTTTTTGTATTTTTGAAAGTATCGATGGTAGAGCACAACTCCCAATTGTAAAGCTTTAATCCAGCCTCTCGTTCTCTGGTTATAGAAGAACATTTGAGACTTCTTGTTTAATGGTAGGCAACTCCTTCTTTTCCTCTTTTCCTCTGAATCTAAGATCTCGGGCATGGATGATCCAGTCGGGTGTTGCATTTCTATATTATGTAGGTTTGATATTATCAGTTCTGCAATCTTCTTAGGTTCATTTTGAAGTTTGTTCGGCTCTGAGAGGATCTCACAGCCGAGACTTTTCCTCTTTTGTGAAGACTGTTGGAAGACCGGATGTCCAGAGCAGACTTTGTTTCTCCTCTCTTCCCTCCAAATACTCACCACTATTATTAGTACTGGCTTAAGTTAGGTCAAGACCTCATGTGTCACTGTTGTTCCAACCCAGTTTTCTGAGTTATAACGATACAGTTCTGAGTTTACTTCCATCTGATCACCCCTTTATAAACAAAACGTGACATAAACTGATGGGTGTCGGGCTCTGCTCCTACTGCAATCCAGGAGTGACTTCCAACGCCAACATTTTTGGCGCCGTTGCCGGGGACGAAGTTGAAGATTTTCCCCGAGATTGAATGACATTGAGCCTCTGATTCTGAAGGTGCATCAGGCATCATAGCCTTTGAATATTGCTACTGTGCACCTGGCGACTCCATTGTGACGACTCCACTGAAGTGAACCTACTATTTTAGTTGTGGCTTCCAGAGGCAGACATACACGGTCCCATCCACAGTTGCCTCTAGCTACACCTGAAGCTGATCTGGAGGTGATTTTCAAAAAAGGAAAGGCCTCTGAAGGGGAAACTTCCACCGCCGAACCAGGTAATCCGCCATCTCCTTCTGTAGAAACTCCATTTTCTTCTCCTAAGCTTCCTAGCAGACCTTTTTCTGAAGTTTCCCGTTTCCTAAATTTCGGGAGTGTTCCTGTTGAGTTTTCCCCTCCTAGTCTGGGATTGGAGGGAGAAATCCTTGTCACTCCCCTCTCCCCTGAAGCTGTACCTTGGCGTGGACCTAGGATCACGGAAGATTTCCCCACTCCTAGATTTACCACTCCTCTTGTTACTATTGTCGCTTCTGCACCGAGAGAAGCATCTGTTGACTCAAGTCCGTTAGCCTCCTCTCTCAATCCCCCATTGTTTCCCCTTCCGCCTGGAAGCTCATTCCCAGTATCCCCTTTTCGAACTCCTTCTCCTCTGAGTTCTCCTCCACCTAATACTCCTATGGCAGGAGAAAATCCCCCCATGACCGGAATGGAGGCTATAATAGCTACTAGGTATGCTCCCCTTATGTTACCTCAACCTCTCAATGCCCTTCCAGCAGATGGCTACCTGAAGCAGCTGCCCAAGTTTACAGGCGAGGGGGACATAACTGCAGAAGAACACCTTGAAGCCTTCTACAGTTTTACAAACGATCATGTTATCATGCATGCAGATGTATGGATGAGGATTTTCATCCATAGTCTTGAAGGTGAGGCTAGAAAATGGTTTAGGGCCTTACCTCCTGGATCCGGTATATTGCCATAGACAAGTAGATAACCGATGTGTTGACCAAGCCTCTGTCAAAGATAAATTTTGAGTATTTCATGGACAAGCTAAGGACTTCCCTCGTAAGAGGGAGTGATGAGTTACAGATGTGATTCCAGGGGAAGTAGCATGCAGAGTACGACAACAACGAGTAGTCATTCACCGGCATCTTACCGACTATGGCACAAGTCGACATGACCTCGCACAGTGTCAGCAGGATGACAAGCCTTCGAGGCTGGCAGATGCCCATCTTTCAAGCTGGAGGGCCAACTTGTGTGGTTGGAGGGTTCCTAGCCTTGGGCTAGATGGCTAGTGTGTGCTCACTAGATAATCTAACCCTCATGATTAGATGCTAGTCACTGTGGACTGGATGTTTGGTGTGCCAACCAGAAGGGTTAGACAAAGGGTTATTTCTCCATATTATGTGTGAGTTGGACAGTTGTGAGATAGTTGTCTAGTTCTGCATGAGCTAGATGCCTAGTTATGTGTGAGCTAGATTCCTAGTTCAATGTGAGCTAGATGAAGTCTCGTAATGACAAAAGGTCTGAAAGGACGTCGAGACCCATAAGGTCTGAAAGGACGATGAGGTTGTGCCCACTAGAGAGATGCTACATATGATGATGAGACTTTGGATGCATGACATGGTTACAAAACTTCTAGTGATGTATAGATTCGCGGAAAATCAACAAGTAAATGGTCAAGATTACAGATGTGCAGAAGAAGTCTTGAAAATCATGCCAGAAGAATACCTTCCTTGATAAGAGGGAGTATTAAATTTTTGAGTAGCTTCGGAAGATATTCTTGTTGTATTTGATCAAGTCAAAACCCTAAAAGAATAATGCTAAATCATATTTGTAAATTTGATCCCATTGATACATTACAAAAGGAAAATACAAATTAGAAAGTGACAATTGTACAAGTTGGCCCTAACCAAGTTAAAAGAGGATGGTTCATTCACTATATAAAGGAGGCTAGGTGCCTCATTTAGAAGACACAACACAAGTTCTCTTAGGGACAAGTTCGTTAGCTTTAGAAGAAGAGGCAAGAACATAAGAAGTGGTGTGCTACCCTACAGTAGCTAGGGTTCTTGGTTTATCTTATGTGTATCGTATATTCTAAGATATATCTCTCAAAGAGAGATTTGCATTGACATTGTACTTGGTTGACGAATCTATACCGAAGAATTTTTGTTGGGTTTTCTTCCCCAAGAGGGTTTCCGAAGATAAATCTTGTGTATATTGTGAATGTATTTCTTTAAGTGATTCTCATGCATGTAGTTATTGCTCTAATAATTAAAATTTAAAGAATTATGAACTCTTAATTGCTTAAGAAAAATCTTAACAGTATAAGGAGTCCTAATTTAGAGAACATGCAGTTGTCGCAGTTGGTAACCCAGGCACAATGATAGATGGCTAGATTCTATAAGTACATGTGAGATGATGGAATGAAGTTTGGTTGATGAAGTAGCCTCATAAAATTATAAATATGATGTACCACAGTATGAAGACCACCACCTAAGTGAGCAGGATTGTTCATGAAGCAGCACTTCAAAAGACATTGGATAAAGTGAATATGAGTATGCTCCAGATCAAAATATTAGTCTAGGAACTCCAAAGGGAAGGGTGGAGTTTGTAATAAAATGAGGGAAAGCACAAGGAATAGGTGGTTATAGAAGTGAATTTACACAAGATGTATGATGCCTATAATTAGCCACAAACTCCCTTAGATAATGAAGACAACTACCACAAATATCCACAACCTCTAAAATTAACCCTAAAAACCACCAAACAATTAAACCCTAAAAGCAACATAAATGGAAAGATCTACATTAAATCGAAGAAGAATGAAGTCCACCATATGTGGCATTTCGTTTATTGATTTGTTTATCCATGACTTGTGTTTCTGCATATAACCATCACCCACCTTCAGAACAACTACAAGTAAAGGTGTAATATACCAGATATAAAATGTATGCAGAACATAAATAAAATGCTAGTAATGACAGAATAACAACAATATAACCAGAACATTCACCACAATAACACTGAAATGATATAAGAATAACAACAGAAATAACACTTTGAACCTGAAAGAAATTTCACGGGCCTCTTCGAGGGGGCAACCTCCAGTTGAGCAAAGCTCTATTACAATAATATCCAAGCTAGGGTTCTCATACCCTCGACTCCTATTTATACTAAAAAGAAGCATCTAGAGGAAGATCCTTCTAGAAGCAGAAGCTCCTATTAGGTCTTCTTACATCCGCCTTATTCTATTTTATTGAAAGGCCTTATTAATATTGACCTTTATTACATCTGAATATATTGTTCTACCTATGTGCGGGTTAGGACCCTAACATGTCCCCCCCCCCCTTAAAAACAACCTTGTCCTCAAGGCTTGAGATGAGGAAATTGTTGCAGAATGGTAGCTGGTTCCCAAGTGGCATCTGTTGGCGTTGTATCTTTCCACTGGACTAGCACTTCCTTGATGGTTCTCTGACGTAGGCGATGCTCACGCTGGTCCAAAACTGCTTATGGTTGTAGCCAAATGGATCCTTCTTCAGCGAACTCTGGAAGGTTGGTTTGAATTTGGCACTTAGCTCCAATCACCTTCTTTAAGCATGAAACATGAAAAACAAGATGTAGCTTCGAATGGCTGGGCAAAGCTAACTAATATGTGACTTGTCCCACACGCTTGAGCATGGTATAAGGACCATAAAATTTGGGCACTAGCTTTTGACAATGATCGGCCTTGAGGGAAGTTTGCTTGTAAGGTTGCAGTCGAAGAAACACCTGATCCCCTTCTGCAAATTGACGTTCAGAGCAACCTTGATCTGCTTGTTGCTTCATGTGATTTTGTGCCATGACCAAATTCTCTTTGAGGGTACAAAGAATAGCCTCTCGAGCTATAAGTGTTAGGTCAATCGCCTGGACCTTCGAGGCACCCGGTAAGTATGAGAGAACTGAAGGTGGCTTTTGTCCATATATCGCTTCAAAAGGAGTCATGTGTGTAGTTGTATGGTATGAAGTGTTGTACCACCATTCAGCTAGGGGTAACCATTGAGCCCACTGATTTTGTTTTTCCGAGGCAAAACACCTCAAATATGTTTCCAAACACTTGTTGACAACTTTCATTTGGCCATTAGTCTGGGGATGATAAGTTGTGCTGAGATGCAATTCTGTGCCTTGTATCTTGAATAGTTCTTGCCAAAAATTGCTTGTGAAAGTTGGGTCGCGATCAAAAACAATAGAGTGTGGCATGCCATGAAGCTTAAAGATCTGATCCATGAAGATTTGAGCCACCGTGGATGTTGTAAACGGGTGTTGAAGGGCGCAAAAATGAACATACTTGGAAAGGCAATCAACAACCACCATGATGACGGATTTATTTCCCGATTTGGGTAAGCCGGTAATAAAATCCATAGAGATATCCTTCCAAATAGCAGGTGGAATCAGGAGCGATTGTAGTGTGCCCGACGATTTGACTGTTTCTCCCTTGTTGCGTTGACACACGTCACATTCAACTACAAAATTACGAATGTCATGTTTCATACCATCCCAAAAAAAGGAACGTTTGACCCTATCATAGGTTTTGGTAAACCCGGAGTGCCCTACTGTGGGTGTAGCATGAAGCTCAAAAAGTATCGTGGATTTAAGCTTTGATTGTTTACTTAAATACAAACGGCCTTTGTATCGAAGTTCCTCATGGAGCCAAGAGTACCCTGGGGAAGTTGGAGCATTGGACTGCAATTGTTGGATCAACTGCGAACGTTTGGGATCTTGTAGCCATTCATGGCGAACGACTTGGAGCCAATCTGATACAATGAATGAAAGAGAAAAAAAGGATCCTTCATCTTCATATTTTCGGGAAAGTGCATCCGCAACCACATTGTCTTTGCCTTTCTTATAAATGATCTCATAATCATATCCAAAGAGTTTAGTCACCCATTTTTGTTGTTCTGGGGAGGAAATGTGTTGTTCCAGAAAATACTTGAGGCTTTGATGGTTTGTATTAATTTGGAACCGTTGCCCCAATAGATAAAGACGTCACAGATCCATGACATGCAGAATAGCCAACATTTCTTTTTCATAGATGGATTTGCCCAGATTTCTTTCAGATAGTTGCTTGTTGGTAAAGGCCAAAGGTCGACCCTCTTGCATAAGGACAGCACAAATTCCTTTCCCTGAGGCATCACATTCCAACACAAAGGTCTTTGTAAAATCGGGAAGGGCGAGGACTGGAGTGGTGCACATGGCCATCTTCAAGGTTTGAAAAGCTTGAGCAGCGGCTGGAGTCCAAGTGAAAGAGTTATTTTTTAGGAGAGCAGTGAGAGGCGCTGCAATATTCCCATAATTCTTAACAAACTTGCGATAATACCCTGTTAAGCCTAGAAATCCACGCAAGCTCTTAAGAGTCTTTGGGTGAGGCCAGTCTTGCATAGCTTCAATCTTTTTAGGATCCACCCCGATGCCATCTTTTCCAACTAG